>CAVNYN010202742.1:46394-68046 GCA_963692815.1 Nyctanthes arbor-tristis | reverse complement strand
ATTTTTGTTGTATGATATAAGTATTCAATTCATAAAAAACATCAATTATATTAACTTTATTTGTGTGCGTCAAGACCCATGTGATATGATGATATCATAGTCAATTCTCAAACATTTGAATAAATCTGCTCTTGATTGTTGTTTTCACATTGAAATGAAAGGAATATTTAAAAATATAAAGATAAGATAACTTAAACATAGAATTATAAAGATAAGATAGAATTATGAAGATGAGATAATTCAAAAATTTAAAACCAAAAAGTAGAAGGGATAAACATCAAAGTTACCGCATTGGTTACCACAAACCAATCAAAATGACAAAAAACCCCCACTTGAAGCATTTTGGGGGGGGGGGGAAATTGCGGTCAAACTGTACCACAGCACCTCTCATTTTATTAATATTTAGATTTTGCCCCTAATTTTCTATATTATATATATTGTTACTTAAAACGAAAAATAATAATAAAAGATTTACTAAAATTTATTAGATTCTATTAGCCAAAATGTGATTTAAACATTAACCACAAAATAACCGATAAAATATTAAAGTTTTTTTTGTTTTATATTTTTTTCATTAGGTAAAACCACATTAGCATTAAAATTTATTTCATATTATATATATATTTACAAATGAATTGCCGAACATTTTAAGAGTGTATGGAATCAATTTTTTCATAAGATAAGTGCAAGGGTCATATATGCGAATAGAGTAGAAAGAAATGATTATATGTGTTTGTTGTTGATTTTTTTTTTGCTCTTTTTTTCTAACTTTAGTTTGTACTTTTAATTACGGATACCGAAACATAAATCATTTTCTATTTCATATTTAAGGGTTGTTGATTGTTAATAATACTTTTAATTTTTTGTAACGTTTTAAATTTAGAACAAAATTTTACTTGCTATATATCAGTTAACTTATCTTCTAGTTTGAAAAAAAAAAAGGTAACATATCTCTTGTATATTTTTCACCATTTAAAAATTAATGTATATTTATTATAGAATACCGTGCATATTAAACAATGTTAATAAAGTAATCGGATGAATTATTATTGCAATTAAAAAAAAAACTTATCTCAAACTTATTGAAAAAAGTTTTAATTAACAATATTTAGTATAATAAAAAAAGAAAACTTTCAAAATTTTATAAAGGAGAATTAAAATATATTTTTAAGTATATTTCTGACGGATCTTCAAGTCGCTCGGAAATTCCGATGGAAATTTCGTGCCGTCGGAAATTCCGTCGGAAAAATTTCGTCGGTGATACCCTATTTTCTAGTAGTGAGATGGTATATAATGGTAAATCTTATTTTTTCATCATCTGTCATTCTCTTCCCTAGATAAAGAAGTTTGTAGATTGCTATTTAGGTAACGGGTTTTGTATTCCTCCCAAACGGTTCAAAGTGTGTGTTTTACTTTTGGGGATCTTTTCGAGCAGTGTATAACATTAGTAATGCAATGCGGATAAGAAATTAAGTTTAAGATGATTTCTATAAGATCATTAAGGCAAGTTAGATAGAAACAATCAAGAATGGGATATGGGGGTGTCTTGGGGGTTGGCTAGGGTGGGGAGGAGGATGGCGACCGGGCAAGGGCACAACTAGGGTTGGGGATGTTTCTTCTCTTGAAGATGTGACGTCTCTTATTCACCACCATATAAAGAGTTGTGATGTTGACTTTAGCATTTGTTTGATTGATAAGAGAGAAAAAAAGACTCTAAACACTTGGAGTACGAGTAATGAAAAAACGTAGTTACATTTTGCATCAGTCCTTAATTTTAGATGATTTTACATATTTTGTTCTCTTTTTTCAATTTGAACGTCAGAAACCATCCATGCATACAAACAAACAATTCGTTTTAACTTTTTTTCTTCCAATATATATATATATATATATATGGTTTAATTTTGTGAAATTCTTGTTTATATGTGGTATGGTTGAGAGCTTCGCTCAAGAATCTTATTGCACAATTTCTTGCATACAATATTTAGCAAGTGGCAATATACTGACACTGTCACTGCTTCCTGTTATATATGTTTCCCCCAACAACCAACCAACCCATTTGATGCTTATAGATATTTTTGTGAATTAACGAGTTTCTAATGCCTTGTTTTTTTAGTGTTATCATGAAAATAGGTCAAAACTCAAAACTTGATAAAAATCGGTGTGTTTTTAGAGTAAGGCAGGTGCATAACTAGAACGATTTAAAACTTAACTCTAAGTCTCTAAACCAAAGAATTTGTACTAGAAAATCACGATAATATAAACATAATACATCAAACTCATAATCGGTTTATATTATTATATTATTATATATTAGTTAATTAATACAATATATCAAATGTAAGCTGGCTATTGGAGATGAAAATTGATCACGATTCTTTACTACAGGACCACATCCCAACACATTTAATTAGTCCCTAATTATATTTAATTTGTTAAAATAATAAATAAACAAATGGTTAACTAATTAACTACTATGTTATACATATTTTCTATCAAAAGCATAGGTTTATAGGGCTTCTTGGAAATGCACTAACTTTAATTATTTTAGTAACATGCTCTTGATCCTATGACAGATTAATATAGTATATTATTTTCCATGTGTCGAGATCCGATTCGTCAGAACTCGATAGCCTAACACAACCATTGGTTTATATGCACATGAAATTAATTATATGCAAATCTTCCCCCTTCATATTATTATTATTGTTACATTATTATATTTCATACTCTCTATAGATCTCTATAGCTAGTCATCTCCCCATAAAGTAGAAGAAGAAAGATTACAAAGACAAGACATCATATCGACCTAGCTACAGTGGAAAATCCCGACTAGAAGTTTGTGCAATTAGATGGAAGTTGGCCGGACAATAACCAACTTGCTCAAGCCGGACGAGCATGGTCTAAATCTTAAAGAAACTGAGCTATGCCTTGGCCTGCCTGGTGGAAATGAGATTAATGAACCCATAAAGATCACTGGGAAAAGAGGCTTCTCTGAGACCATTGATCTTAAGCTCAAACTTCAATCAAATGATCAATCAGATTTGGATGATCTCATCAAGAAGGATTCATCAATTGAAAAAAGTACCCTTGTTGGTTCCAAGGATCCAATCAAACCACCAGCAAAGTAAGTATAACCATCTAATTAAGGCTCGTGTCTCATTTAAAATATACGTACGTTTATTTACTTAAATTTTCTTGGACTTTTATATTTATATGTACCATACGTCGGATCCACAATCCTAACTCATAATTCAAAATCTTCATATCTCATACCATATCGATCAACCCAATTTCGTACTGAACTTATTAACCTTGTGATTCGATTATTATTAGGGCACAGGTGGTTGGATGGCCTCCGGTTCGATCGTTCCACAAGAACATCATGGCTCAAAAGACCAACGTTAATGAAGAGTACTCTGAGAATTCTAAGCCATGCAGCTTAGCATTTGTCAAGGTTTCCATGGATGGTGCCCCTTATCTTCGTAAGGTTGACCTAAAAATTTACAAAAGCTACCAGGAACTGTCAGATGCCTTAGCCAAAATGTTCAGTTCCTTTACTACGGGTAAGCATATATCATAATTTCATCAAAATTTTTTATCCGAACATATCGTCATCTCGAGACTCGAGTATATGAGATCAAGTTCCAATCTTTAACTTTTTTCCTTCTTTTGGCCCCCTGCCCGTTTAATCAATTATAGGTAACTATGGAAACGAGGGAATGATTGATTTCATGAATGAGAGCAAGTTGATGGATCTATTGAACAGCTCCGAATATGTTCCCACCTATGAAGATAAAGATGGCGACTGGATGCTCGTGGGCGACGTCCCATGGGAGTAAGTACTTAAAATTAATTTTCATAAATAAGCGACAAACTATTTAATTGTCAAAAATCGACCGTAATTAGATCGGAAGAGCACACGTCTGCAGGATGTTTGTTGATTCATGCAAGAGGCTACGCATAATGAAAGGATCAGAAGCTATTGGACTAGGTACCTATACAACTATTCAAAGTTCAAACAAATACTATATATACTAAATAAATTATATATACTACTAATTAATAAGTAATTTCTTGTAAATTTTATTGTCGATTACAGCCCCGAGAGCCATGGAGAAATGCAAGAGCCGGTGCTAAAGTATATCTTGATCATCCATCAGTCGAGGGGGCGCGTACGTCGATCGTTTTTCTATGTACACCCCAATGTGTGTGTGTGAGTTTATTTTCATTTGTTGATGTGTTTGGTATTTTATTTTGTGTAATTGCAGTATATAGATATATATATATATATATGTATTACATAATATATTTTTGAACAATATTATTAATTAATTATTAATTTTATGTACTGAAGAGGAGGCAATGAATAGGAGGATGATCCTTTTTATGTGCTGTGACAGGTTGTGTTGGTATTTTTCTAAGGAACCCAGCCGTGGGTTCCTTAGAAGCACCCGGTTGTGTTGTCTCTTTAATTATTCTTCAATCAATTTAATAGCCTGTTCTTTTGACTTTTATTTTATATCATATTCTTCATATATAAATATAAATATATATATATATATATTTATCAACTTGAATTTTTTTATTTATTAATTAAAGGTCCTAATTTTAGTTTGTTAGGCAACAAGGCCATGTGCATGTATATATGTTTATGGGAGTATTTCCTCATCATTATTTGTGATCCATATTTATTAGGCTTTTGTTTTTTTAATTATTCGTTTTGATTTTTATATTATGTAATATGTTCTAACTTCACTGCTCGTTAGCAGGAAAATTAACGTTCACATTGATTCACTAAATATTGATATGTAATATTATGGACTGCTTTATTTTTAGGGTTATTTTCACTCTAGGTCCCCAACCTTTTAATTTTATATCAATTTTGTCCTCATTCTTTTTTTAGCCTACTAAGTCCACAACCTTTCATTTATTATCGTATTACATCTCCAACGTTACATTTTATCCCCAACCTTTCAATTTTCACTATTAACCCTTATAAAAATGACTATTATACCATTGATACTTTATTTCTACTATAGGTCTCCAACCCTTCAATTTCTATATAATTTTGTCCTTATTATTTTTTGTGAGCTTAGAAGCCCAACATTTTATTTTTTATCATGTTATATCCCCATAAATACTTTTCATACTAACATTTTAATTCTTACTGTTAAAATAAGAAATACACATACTCTAACACAACCCAATGACAACAATAGGAAATAATGATAATAGAAAAACTCGAACTATAACAGTTTTGATGGATATACAAATATGTGTCAAAGAAAGTTGCCGGTCTAAGTATCAACGTGGCGAATCAGTTTTGGTTTTTTGACTATCACAGATTACGTGATGAATATAGATTGGGTAGATCTACCCGGGAATTGATTTTTGATTTATATATAAAAAAAACATATCCTAATACTTTAATTCTAATTTAATTTCTTGTCTCTCTTTTTTATTTTCACATTAATTTGCTCCCAGTTTATTATCTATCTCAATCCAATATGATCCACTAATTGTGAATCCATAAAAAATTAGAATTAGTGCACTAGGGTTTGATTTCATTTTTGTAAATCGAAAATAATTTTTTTGTAGATCCACGTTGATCTATATCTGCTACATGATATGTGATCATGATTTGTTGCATTGATTCTCAGATCAGAAACTTTTTTTTACGTAGATTAGGTATTTATCAAGTTTAGTGTAGATCTAGTTTTTTTATTATCACTACGGGCTAGGATAAGTGGAGTTTTATTTTATATTGTTCTTTATTTTTTATTTTTATTTGAATAACTAAAGGTATAATGGTAATTTTAATTGAAATTAAAATTAGTAATTGAAAGGTTAATGACAGAAGTGTTACATCCCCAGTAAAACTTTCCATACTAATATTTTAAGTATTACTGTTAATATCTATTTAAATTTTCATTATATCATTAATTATTTAAATAAGACATAAAGAACAATATAAAATAAGAAATCCACACACTCTAACCCGCTCTAATAGAACTAAATGAAAATTTTAATAGATATTAATAATAAGAATTAAAATGTTAGTATTAAAAGTTCTAATGAAGATATAACATGACATAAAATAAAAGTTGGACTTCTACGCGCTCAAAAAATAATAGGACAAAATTATATAGAAGTTGAAAGGTTGAGGACCTATAGTAGAAATAAAGAATTAAAGGTATAATAGTCATTATGATAGGGGATTAATGGTGAAAATTGAAAGGTTGGGGACGTAATGTAATGTTGAAGACGTAATACGATAATAAATAAAAGGTTGAGGACTTAGTAGACTAAAAAAAATGAGAACAAAATTGATACAAAATTAAAAGGTTGATGACCTAGAGTGAAAATAGCCCTTATTTTTATTGAGTCGCATCCAATAAATTTGCTGACATGCATTTTATCATTTTCTATTGTGTAACAATAACAAATAGAGTCTTATTTTTTATTTGATAATTTAACAAATGAAGGCTCATTTTTGATTAAAAAAGAAATATTGATATGTTTATTTTGAATAATCCGAATTATTAATTATTAAGTAGGGAATTGAATGGGTTTGGAGTTTATAATCTGAAATGGTGGTTTGGGATGCATAAATTAATATCATCCCGAAGAATCAAATGAACCAATTAAGTTGGAAGTAATTCAATTATGGAGGCGGATATAAAAAGTTAGGACAATGAGATTTGTTGGTGACTAGAACTTTATCAGTAGGTCTCAACTAAAAGAAAATGATACGCAAGAATCCTAGATGTAACAGACCACACACATATATATAATATATATGTATGTATATGTATATACACACGCTAGCAAACTTTAGTTGACAATTGACGCACTATAATATATGTGATAACCATATCATGGGTCTCTCGTGAAATCTTTTTAGATGAAAACTTTGGTAGAGATATCCAATAAGGGCAAGAAAAAAAAAATGCTATGTAGCACCAGTCTAAGTGACATTTAATGTGACATTAAATGATAAGTGGAATTAAATGAATAAATAAATAATCCACTTAATTCAACTTATCATTTAATACCACCTTGATATGGTGTCAAGCACTAGTGATGCTAAATAGCATTACTCAGAAAAAATGCATTAGTTCATAATTAAGTACATAAACATTATTTTTTTTGGGGGGGGGGGTTGGGGTGTTGTGCAATTTGAGAAGGGTAGGGTAAATTCTAAATGGTATTTCTATTTTTCTTTAAAAAATGTTATTGAAAAAATAATATTTAGCCTGTGGCCTGAATTTATTAAAGTAAAAATTCAAAATAAACAGAACCATAATCCGCGGTCTGTGGGAATCAAACCAACCACCACATGGTTAAAAGCCATGCGCTCTACCGGCTGACCTAAGACGTGTGCGACTCTTTCCTCCTATATATGTATATTAAAGCGTGTCTTTTAACCAAAATTGGCGAAATCACAGCCGGAACAAATTTAGTTTAAAAATGGATTAAAAAGAACACGCTCAATAGTCAATACGTTATGTACCTGAGTAATTTTTAAGCATTTAGTTTGGGGTGATTTCTATATAATCGTATCGAACTCCTATAGGTTTTATAGAAAAATTGTCTATATTGGTGTCGTTATTACACCCATAAGGTGACTTGATTGTGTATATCTACATGGCGTAGATATATGCAACCACATCACTACCTAGATATACACAATCACATCACCTGATGGATAGTAGAAAATTTTCATATTGTACTTTTTTGCCAAATAAATAATCACATGCTATACGGCTTTTTAAATGACCATACAAAGCTCAAGACGTGAATGTACATGTTGTAAAAGTACGGTAGTTCTTTTAAAATTCTTTTTTCATTTATGTAGATTACTAAAGACTAAACTGCAATTCAGTTAGTATTACTATTTCATTAGGAGATGAATGTGTCCATAAATATATGAAAAGTTCAATCTCCAATAAAAAAAATGAGCGTTTCTATTGAGCCAGAATGGATTTCGTATATGAAGCACGATCTAACTCAATATAAATAAGTAATAAAAAATACTAATTAAACTGAGGATCGGTGTCTATTGTAAATTAAAAACATTATTATTCTCAAGCTATGTAGCTTGCCCTTTGCGGCCTGGTCAAAATGTTCTAAGATATTGTGTTTTGGGTTCTACATTAATTAAACAAGCATTTGCATTCACCCCAACTTAGTGCTAGTTTTGACAAATTTCTTTGTCTTGAAGGAGCCCATTAAATGAGTCCATTTACAACGGGAACCAAAACCTCCCAGACGCCCACGTATCTATCGTCATCCTTTCTTCCGGAGGTTTTGTTCATCGTCATCTTCATTCTTCAAATCTATATACTTTTAAAAAAACAAGTAAATCTGAAAATCTAAGAAAATAGAAAATGTCTTCTCTAGGAACTTCGAAGGGAATTTTGGAGATTGCAAAGTTTGCAGTTTACGTGACTGTCCCAATTGGGCTTATGTATTTCTTTGCAAACAACACCAAGAATCTCCAGAAAGTCATTAACAGTGTAAGTATCATTTCTTTATTTATGTATTTTTGGAAGTATGTTGGATGTAGATAGAGAATACATAGTGTGAAATATTGATTCTGAGGCGATCAGGTGATTGAAATTAAAGTTGAAGACAGTTAACATGCTAATTTGGGCGTTTTTTTCAGTTTCATTTTTCTGGTTTCTTGTTCAGTTTATCATTTTTAATTCGATAAATCCCAGGTTTTCCCCCAATTTTGTTTATGTGCGGTCTTGTGGAATGTTAGTTGGATAGGATTGGTCGAATCAAAAAGGGGGGAAATGGAATCTTGAAAGGGGAATAAAAGCAATCAGATGGTTGATTTTGGTTACTCCTAGTATCACGATCTTATGATGTAAATTAATTGACCTTTCCTTCTCTGATGAATGGGCTCGAGTGGGTTTGTTTGTACTTAACAACACAAGTTAATCCTTTAAGTTGTGAAAAGGAAATGAAGAGTACTTTTTCTTGCGTTCATATGCAAAGGAGCCTTTTTATTTCATATATGTGTACTTTGAAAACAGCTGTTCAGAATACAAAGAAGTGAAAGTTCATGCACAACTTGTTTAAGTTTAAATTCTGAGTTTTGAGAAATACAGCAGCAATCTTGGCATTGCAGATTGTATCACAACCTAGGATCTTCAAATAATGTGTAATAAGCAGCAAGGCATGGTCAACTGAATGGTCTCAAATGTATATTATTACTAATTGATATACGAGATTAGGTTGCAATATAATAAATTAGAATGCTATTTGTCTCTTTGATATGCCTTCTTAGCGGATTATATTTTTGTTATATTTGCAGCGTCAATATGTTGTCTACCCCCCTGAAGGACCAAGACCTCCATCACCTGAGGAAATGCGTGAGATGGCAAGGGAATTAGCTCGCAAGAGAGACCACCGCCAATAAAGGATCTCTGGGTCATAAGTAACGCATGAAGCTTTTGGTTGTTCCAAAAAACTTAAAAATGCATATTTGGTACTTGGTAGTAGATAGGACTAAACAGCATAAGCAATAAAATTTTAGTTCAGACTACAATGCAATCGCTTGTACCGAACATGCTAAAAGTGTACTCTGACAACCAATGTCTCTGTAAATCTTGTTGTGAGTAATAATTTAAGTCTCTGCTGCAAAATATAAATGGTGAGAGTAGTTTTCTTTTCACTCTGCTCCATTGTTGTTTTGGTCTTAAGTTAGATAACTTGCAAACTTGTATTATACTGGGCACACTTCTCATGCTTGCCACCTTGATTCCTGTTCACCCGTTCATATGGTTCACTTGGTTGGATCTCTTTCTTCCCGGCTACCATTTTACATGTAGTGTCTCAATATTTTTCTTGATGTAGCAATAACCTTTCTGCATATTATCTAAGTGAGGAAGAACTATGTATGAAATTCTGATGAAACTTATGTCTTGAATTGAGGACCATTCAACATTTATAATAGAACCAGAATATGTGTTGCCAATTTTGAGGTTTTCCTATATTCTTGAAAATCTCCATTTGTATGAACTGATTGTTTTTTCACTGTAAGAAAGAATGAAGTTTCGTTGCTTGGTCTTAGAGGTTATACCTGGTTTTGGCAAATTGAATATATCAGTGGAGGTGGCTTTTGTTTCCACGTTTATGGCACTGAACCCCCCCCCCCCTTTTTATGAAGTACTACAGTATTATGTTGCATTTTTCCTCCTTTTTACCAAAGTAATTGTACACCTTGTATTTACTAGTAACAGGGAAACGCACAAGGATATTCCACTGATTTGCCATTGCAGGTCTTTTCCATGCTGTGCGGATGGTTTCTTGCTCCTCTAATGTAAATGAATCGTGATTTTTCTAAGCTTTAAGCTTGACAAATAACTGAACTTTTAGATCTTTGCGTATATTTTGGATTTACTCAGAGTTTCAAATATATATATATATATATTCATCTCTTTAATCAATTTGCGTTTAACCTGTTAAAAGTATATCCATTGGTAATGCTAATTTTTCATGAAAGAAAAAACATTTTAAAATGCAAATATTAATTATTTTGATTTCCTAAATGTCAAAATTGCTTTTCAAAAACGGGGGCCAAAAAAATAAATAAAATAAAATGAAGAAAGAAAAAACTGAAAACATTATTCGACCCTAATTTCACGTTTTAAACAACACAGTTATTTGACTATTTCTTTAAAAAGTCGGTCAGTCAACTCACCAGTCACTACTACAAAAAAAAGTATATAAAAATCAAGAAAGCATTTCCAAGAAAATTTCATAAACCGTATAATAGTTCGAAACTTTTACTTTTTCTCTGCTTGATTGGCCGTGCAAGAGTCCCACGAAAAACCACAGAAAATTCAGAATTGAATGAATGCATAGGTTCTCCAAATATGTGAACCTTTAGTCATATATGTTTCTTCGAAGAAAATGAGTGGAAGATTCATAGATGCAGAATAAATTTTCTTAGGACTTATTTACTGGAATGGATACAGATAGGGAACCCGTTGATTCAGGTAACACACATCAAAGGATCTTGAAGGTAATTTTTCTTTCTTTTTCTTTTTCTTTGTTTTTTTTTTTTTTTTAAGTTTCAGCCCCTTTTGCCTGTAATGTATTTGCTTTATGGTTCTCGTAATTTCTTGATTGTACTGAAAAGGGGAAGATGCTGAAGTAATTCTTTTGCTTTTGGAGGTTGTTTGGTCTTTTATGGATTTTCCATTTACAAATGAATGCCTGTACATCGTTTTCCTGTATTTCAGTTTTCTGCTGTACTAAAAGAACATTAAGATAATGTAATTATTGGACAATGCTAACATATTCAAGAAAGAAAAAACAGAATCTTTGTCATTATTCTAGCCAATTTTGTTCATCTAGTTAGCTTATCAATATCTACTTAATTTTCTGAAATAGGCTCTCCTTCCAGCCATTAGTTGCTACAATAACACGAGATTATGTTGATTTTTAGACATTCTGGTCTGGAGTTGATTGAGATTATATTTAATGAGTTTGGATTTGGGTGAATTCAGTTTGGCTTCTGTTGAGTTTTTTTCTTACTAAAGCAAACGGTAGCTTAAAAGGTATATTGATAAAGTAATAATTCTTTATTGTTTTAGAGGGAAATTCTTACCTTGATTCCAGTGAAGAAAATGCTTACAGATTCACAGTTTTTCCATTTTCTACCCCCAATATAAAATAATTTCCTGCTGTAGGCTTACTAGCTGTCTTGTTAAATATCCATATGCCTGTATAATAACTGGATATCCCATTTCCTTCTGGCTTCTTGTGTGTAGGAAAAGCATTTCCTAGATTGTCTAAATTCTAATACAGTGAAAGGCTGCGGAAACTATATTGAACTACGAAGAAAACATTTCTGCGAGCTTTGTCAGCTTACGGGAGGATACTCCACAATCTAATTTGAAAAGCAGATCATATATAGTTGTTACAATGGCAGAGCTTATACCTATTGGAACTATACTGGCCGTACTTTCCAATCAGATCATTAAAACGGCCCAAGCTGCTAATGATGTTGTGTTTGAGAAAGAGAGTTTTAAGGTTTTAGGAAAGCACCTTCTTGACATTGAGCCCGTCTTAAATGAACTGCAGTTGCGGCAGCTGAATGACTGTTCAATTGCAAGGCAAGCGTTGGAATCTCTTGAAAATGATGTTAAAAAAGCAAATAACCTTGTTGAGAAGTACAAAGATCGAGCACGTTTCTACTTGGTAGTCAAATGTAGGCACATTGTGAAGGAAATACAGGACGTCACAAGAGATATGGGAAAGTCTTTGGCGGCTCTATCCCTTGCAAATATAGAAGTTCTATCGGGAATATCAGACCAGGTGAATAGGTTAGATCGGAAGAGCACACGTCTACACTGAGATGCAAAAGGCAGAATTTGAAGCATCGCAGTCTCGTCTCCGAATAGTTGACAAGCTAAACCAGGGTCTTTCAGATCAAATATTTGACAAGGAGTTTGCAAATATTATGCTCGAGGACATAGCCCGGGCTGTTGGTGTTCCAGTTGAGCCCAAAGAGATCTGCCGAGAACTGGATAACTTCAAGAGAGAAAAAGAAGAAGCTGCCAACAGGAAAGAAAGAGCTGAAGTTTTGTTCTTAGAGCAGGTCATTGAGTTGCTTTCTCGCGCAGATGCTGCTCGGGATTATGAGGAAATTAGGAACCAATATTTCCAAAGACTAAAAGTCATAGAGCGCTATGACTCGAGAGACGAATATATACAGCCATTTAAAGCTTTCACTTGTTGCATAACTGGAACTGTGATGGATGATCCTGTTAGCCTCTGCACTGGCACCGCATGTGAAAGAGCGGCTCTTGAAGATTGGTTTCGGAGTGGGAAAAAAACTGATCCAGATACAGGCGAAATTCTTCAAGATTTCTCATACAGGTCAAATATTCAACTGCGACAGTCAATCCAGGAGTGGAGGGAACTCAATTATTGTCTCCAAATTAGGTCTTCCAAGGCAAAATTGACTTCAAAGACAGACTCATCAGTTGAAGATGCTCTGGACCATATGATAGATCTCGTGAGAGAGAATTCAATCAACAAAGAATGGATTTCTATTGCAGGACTTACCAGCATTGCAGTCTCCATGCTTAATAGCACACTTAATGAAGCTGTGAAGATAAAATTATTGATTACCTTGAAGGACATTATAGAAGGTCATGCTTGAAACAAGGTCAGTATTTTCTTTTTCTTTCTGTCGTTATTTGTTTCTTTGTTTTTTCAATTTATGGCTTAATCCTCCGATATATTTATTAACATGCTTATTCCCATGGATTTCTGTTGGTAATATGATGTAAGTATTAACATTGATGTTAAAGTATAATTTCCATATTCAAATTCTGTAGGATATATTTGTGGAAAACCAGGGGATTGAGAAAATTGTTCCATGCTTAGGATTGGACTCAACCATTTCAAACGCTGCTATCGAGTTGCTATATGAAGTTCTGCAGGAAAGATCGGGCTGGAACGTGCCATATTGCAGGATTCTCTCTCAGCAGTCTGATGCAATCCCTTTTCTTGTCTCCCTTCTTAAAAGTCCAGTTACGGCATTGGTTGAGAAATCAGAAGAAATTTTATTCAAGCTTTGTGATGAGGAGGAGAATGTCATTCAATGTGCCAAAGTGAACTGGTTTACACCTTTACTTGATAGGATAATCCAAGGTTAGTGGATCTTAAAGAATTTCTGGTGCAACAATCTTTTATCTAGCATACAGTTTGTCTCCGAATTAGATGCATTTCCATTTGGAAAGACCTATCCATGTTAAATGCACTTGGATTTGAGCACCCAGCTAACTAATGAACAAGTCAATTGTCAAGTTTAGGATTTATGTGTAAGGTCTGAGGTTTCTTGATCGAATATGGGAGGAGAATGCATTATTCAGAATAGCTGTAAAGATAATATTTCACTGTTGTAAAGATATTCTACACATATTTGGCAATACAAAGACACCACTAGATGATTTTTTGAGACATTTGTGTTATTAATTTTTTTTTTTTTGGGGGGGCGGGGGGTGCTGGGGGGAGGCAGAAAATGAAGGACGAGATATCTTGTTCCTTGTTGACCTGAAGCCTAATGACTGGGATATTCTGAGGTGCCAGCAAGTCATGCTTATGTGCAGTGTGGGACACAAAAAGATGTCGTGTTTCATGTACATACAACACGATAAACAAGTACACTTACGTACATTTACATGATATCTTGACATTACCTTCACAGGAGACATGATTAGAAGTTTTTCAAAGACTTAAGCAAATATTGTTTCATGTAAAATAGTTTTCTTGGTTCTGGGGAAAAACAGGTCTAAACATGATATTTAAGTCATCACACAAGACTCAGTAGTGCAAGACCTGCCTGTACCAAGGATGTCTTAACATCCAATTGTCACATTACTTTTTTAGCTGTTCTGATGATAACAGGGGCTGAAATTTTTTATTGCATATACATTGTAGATTTGCATACTTCTTGGCATTATATGAAAAGATGTGCATTGCAGGATCAGCATCTGTAAGGACATCAATGGTGAGAGCAGTTGTTGGCTTGGAACTTGGAGAAGAGAAAATAGAGCTCCTTGGTGAGGAAGGAATAATTCCACCTCTTCTTGAAATGGTATCTGATAGTATTGAGTCAAAAGAATTGTCGCTATCTGCACTCGTCGGACTGTCGACATTTCATAACAACAAAAAGCATATTGCGGATGCTGGTGGTGTACCTCTCATTTTGAAGTTATTTTACTCATCTCACATGCCCACAATAATCATGGCTAAATGTGCTGAAATTCTGGCAAACCTTTCATCTAGTGGGGAAGGAACTAGATTTCTAGTTGACGAAACAGGAACTCAGCTTGAATTACAGCCGGTGATAACTCACTTACTAGCTTTGCAAGAAAATCTACATGCATTGGACATTGTACGCAGACCTTCTTTGCGTGCACTTCTTGGAATTTGTCAATCTGAAGCAGGGCTTGTCAAGTCTGCGGTTTTTTCTGCTAGCGGTGTTTCTGTAGTCCTCCCACTTCTTGATGATGCTAACCAGGAAATAAGGGAACTGGCAATAAATATTCTTTTTCTCTTCTCTCAGCATGAACCGGAGGGAGTTGTTGAATACCTTCTCAAGCCTAGAAGGTTGGAAGCTTTAGTGGGATTTCTCGAGAGTTGTGATAAAAACGATGTACAAATGGCTGCAGTTGGTTTATTGGCAAACCTTCCTAAATCTGAAACATCACTCACTGAAAAATTAATTGAATCAGGAGGGTTGAAGGCCATCATAAACATTCTAAAATGCGGGAAAATGGAAGCAAAGGAAAATGCTCTGAGTGCACTCTTCCGGTTTACTGATCCAACAAATCTCAAGTCTCAGCGTATGGTAGTTGAGCTTGATGCTTACCCTTTGCTTGTAGACTTTCTTAAGGTTGATTCAATTCCAGCAAATGCCCGAGCAGCCGCTCTTATAGGTGATCTTTCGATGCGCAGTCATGAACTCAGCAATGAATCGAAAGACCCCGGTTGCTGGTGTATCTTTCGAGCACAAGTCCCAATATGTCAGGCTCATGGGGGATTTTGTAGTGTGAGTTCAACATTTTGTCTGTTGGAGGCCAATGCTCTGCCTGATTTGGTTCGACTTTTAAGAGGAAAAGTGCATGCAACAGCCTACGAAGCGATTCAAACACTCTCCACTCTGGTCCGGGAAGAGTCTCCTCAGAGAGGGGCCAATGTCCTGCACGATAGCAGTGCCATTGGACCTCTGATAGAAGTACTGAGCTGGGGATCAGAATCACTAAAAGGAGAGGCTTTGGGCCTTTTGGAAAAAGTCTTCATGTCAAAGGAAATTGTCGACTTGTATGGAACACTCGCTAAGTCGCCTCTTATGCGACTCACTGGCCGCACCATTTACGAGAATAGCCATCTTCAGAGGAAGGCTTCTCGTGTCGTGCTCTTGATTGAACGTTATTCCAGATCATCCATGTCTCTGACATGGGAATAAAATGGTTCCAACTTCTTGCCTCCTCAGTACCAGTTCACTAATATTAATTGCTGTCTTATTCATCTTTTACTTCAATATCTTATCTGATTCATTCATGCTTATGGTTCAGATTCATTGTATTGTTAAAGTTTTATTACTATTATGTAACACAAGTACGGCCTGTACAATACATGATACCTTCCTCTAATACAATCATGTTATTTTCATAAACATCGTATTCTGAATTCAGTTGTTTCTGTCTCTGCTCATGGATTGATCCTTTGCATCCTTGCAACTTGCAAGAAACTCTACTGTCCCTACTATATATTATTAACAAAAATTGGATGATTTGGTTGCAAGAGCTCACTTATATTTCTAGAAAGACGAGAATAAACAATTTCAAGCCCCACTTCTTTGGCGGTGTGTTCACATTGACTAGTTGTGCTTGACATATTATACAAGAACTTTGTTCATGACATCTCATTTAAATATTTCTGCGACTTGTGAATAACACACCCCTTTAAAATTCTTGCCCACAAGTAAGGTTTTTTTTCCTAAGGTTCCCACAAGTAAAGGTCCATAAAGCAAATATAAGTTAAACAACTCCAAGACTAGCATATGATTCTTCACTAAATTGATAAACTATTGGGTTGAGTCAATCTGAAAGGAAAGCAAGTCAAGATTTCGTGTGGGTTGTATTTCTTGAACGTCTCTCCGATGACCTAACACAAGAAAGTCCAAATTTTTCACAAAAAATGTAAATAAAGGTGTAAATTTTACTCAATTTGGTTTGACTTTGTTTAAGCGATGAGAATAAAAGATCGGCACAATCACTGACAAAGACACTACTGTCAAGGACCAACGAACTTGAATTCTAAATGTCAGCATTTATACGTTGAATTAGTCTCTAAGAACAGTGAACAGAAATCACATGGTTTTGTACTCAATGAAAACTGGACTTTCAACTAAAAATTCTAAGCATTAGAAGTTGCCTTTAGGTATACACCCTTCAAGACAAGTTGATTTTTTGACTATTGGAAATTGATTTTAAGGAATTTATGAGAATTTTTGCACCGAATACTCAGAGTTTTAGCATTGTAGATGTACTGGCACCTAAGTACCGTGTAAATAGTTTACTCAAAAAAAAAAAAATAGTACCGTGTAAATTAAAAAAACATTTTTAAATGAACATGTTGGTGATGTCTAATGAATATAGGATAAAGAATATGAATAGAATAGGGGGAAAAACGGTTAGAAAAAATTCCCATTACTCCACCGAGTCAGTACTCGTAAATAAGCCATTTATATCCACTTATCAGTTAGAGTATTGAGTTTAGTACTTCTGAAATACCAGAAACTTTTTAAAGTATATTATTATAGCTATTATTAAGAAACTGTCTATAGACACCTTCCTAAAATAAGCCCATATATTTGGGTATTTTTTTGGAGACTATAAGAACATTGAGACGTCAATTTGACAGAGTCCAAGTGTCATGATGTTAACTTGTATTGAGAAAAATTTATAATGCATATTTTAACTTGCGTCCCAAACTTGTATACAATATATATACAGATGTACTAAAATATGCTAAATGAAACAAAACATCACAATATACACGTGTCCAAATTTTTATCTTAAACAATATGCAACCCATACACACCTCAGCAAACTATCAAACATAAAACAAAAACAACATAATTGGCTTTTTACAACTTTTTCCTCACTTGATTACCCACCTTCTTAAAAGAATAAAAAATATGCATATAAATATAACTCATAATTGTATTGATGAAACTCATACTATCTATGAAAATAACACGCCACTAATCAGACATTATATAAAATGTTTAGAAACTCAAACTGAATATATGTTATGAATTTACTGAGTTGATTTAAGCCAAAAGACATCAAAAGAACTAAGAATCAAAGGTACAATGCAGAACGACTTGTTGGATTCTAACAAGAGACCCTAATTTTGCCACGTGCTTGTGCTATCTCCGTCAGGACTCAGGAATGTCGAAGCAGCAATTTATACTCAGGAAGGGGCAATGGGGTGATGGCTTTGAAACTGAATATGAGTAAGGCTTATGACCGGGTAGAGTGGAGCTTTATACTTAAAATGATGGAGCGAATGGGCTTTTCGGAACATTGGAGAGCTTTGGTCATGAAATGTATTTCCATGGCAAAATTTTTGTTTTTACTTAACGGAAAGCCAATGGGGGAGGTAATTCCATCCCGGGGGTTGAGACAGGGGTATCCATTATCCCCCTATCTATTTCTATTGTGCGCGGAGGGCTTGTCCCAGCTAATCTTGAAGGGCGAGAAGGAAGGGAGACTTGATGGTTTCAGGTGTAACAGATATGGACCGCAAATCAGTCATCTCTTCTTTGCTGATGATAGTATATTATTTGGACGGGCTCACATTGCTGAGTGTCAGGAGTTTGTGCGCATTCTACAACTCTATGAGCGGGTGTCAGGTCAGAAGGTGAATTTAGGCAAATCCCATATCACTTTTAGTCCTAATACGGATCAAGCTACACAATCCCAAATTATCGAGCTTTTTGGACTGGGCGATAATAGATCTCATTATACTTACCTAGGTTTTCCAGCATTTATTGGTAGGAGTAAACATAGTGTTTTTGGAGGATTAAAAGATGAAGTTTGGAAAAAACTGCAGGGATGGAGATAAAAGTTATTCTCAATTGGGGACGAGAGGTGTTAATTAAGGCTATTATTCAATCTATCCCTAATTACACTATAAGTTTATTTAGACTTCCAGGTGAGTTGTGCGATGAATTGACTAAAATGGCATCATCCTTTTGGTGAGGGGATTCTCGTGAGAAGAAAAGGCCCAGATGGATGTCATGGGATAAGTTGTGTAAATCTAAGTTTGAAGGAGGAGTGGGGTTTAGAGACTTGTCAAGATTCAATCAAGCATTGGTGGCTAAACAAAGCTGGCGGTTGCTCATTTCTCCAAATTCTTTGGTTGCGGAGATATTAAGGACCAAATATCACAGATTCTCAAACTTTTGGGATGCCGAATGTAAGCCAGGGTGCTCCTATCTGTGGCGCAGCATTATGTGGGGACAAGAAGTTATTAAGAAGCGGGTGAGATAGAGGATTGGGAATGGGAAGAAGGCTTTGGTTTTCTCTAGCCCGTGGCTCCCTCGGCCCTTCTCTTTCAAACCCATCACTTCGATTGGGGAAAACCACATGATGCGGGTGTTAGAATTGATGAATGAGCATGGGGAATGGAAGGTGGACCTTATTAAAGGACGTTTTCATGAAATGGATGGGGAGTTGATTTTATCGGTACCATGTGGTATTATTAATACAAAGGATACAATAGTGTGGCATTTTGAGGCGAATGGTGAATACAGTGTGTGATCAGGATATCACCTTGAAATGCAACTTAGAAGTGAGACGTAGGGGGCTGAAGGGAATGGTTTGAAGGGATGGTGGAAAGCTCTTTGGAATTTACAAATCCCGAGTAAAATTAAGTTTTTCATCTAGAAGATTTTCATGGATATTTTACCTTCAAGGCATGCCTTATGGAAATGACACATGGTGGATGATGCGAGATGTCCTCGATGTGGGATGGGGAAGGAAGATTATTTCCATGCCCTGATTGGGTGCGCACAGGTTCGTGAAGTGTGGTTAGATAGTGTCTTTGGTGACCGAGTGAGGGATTTTACTAGGGGCCATCTTGGTGATTTTATTTTATATGCTTGGCGAGATTTGGATCCAGATCGGATGCATGGTTAGCGGTGGCCTTGTGGAAATGTTGGCAGCTTCGTAATGAAGCAGTTTGGGAGGAGAATGAGGGTGTAGTAGAGGGAGTTTTCACTTGCGCAAAGGGATTCCTTGAGGAATTTCAATGTGTACATAAGAAAAGGAACTTGGAAAGGGGAACGGAACGATGGACGCCGCTGAGAGAGAATTGGGTAAAAATCAATGTGGACGCAGCAGTGTCGATAGGAGAGAGACGGATAGGGCTGGGTGTAATATGCCGAGATCATAATAGGGTGATGTTGGCAGCTTGTTCGAATGTAGTGATGGGTTCTTTTCCGCCGCATATTGGAGAGTGTTAGACACTTTTAAGAGGAGCTCAGTTAACATGGGAACGAGATTTTCAGCGGGTGGTTTCTGAATCTGATGCTTGTAATGTCATACGTCTTATTCATGAGCCACAAATCAGAGCCCCTGAAGGCCCTATGCTGGAGCGGATCAAAACGATTACTCGAGAGTTGATGGTTGATAGGCGAAATCGCAAGTGCACGATATCGTTCAAGTAGTATAGGACTAGAAGAGTCCCGAATGTCGATCTCACAGGAAAAGTTGTCACCTATTTCACTTGAGTCAATTTCACACCAGTTGAATAAGAAAATTAAAAGTTTGTAAAAGAATAATGATGTTGTTTAAACTAAAATTAAATACTCTATCTATTTTAATAAAGAAACAATTCAAATCAATAGACTAGAAAATATATGAATGAAGGCGTTGAGACTTACGAATCCACAATAAACAGGCATTCTAATTATGCTATCACACTCATGACAATTCACCATCACGTGCTCACAACCAATTTCGCAAGTTTAATTGAAAACCTCTCTCGAGCAAATTCAAATCTACCCAACCAAGTAAACCCACTATATCTCTATGTGAATTTCAACCTAGCTGAGTGCATTAATTAACAAGAAACCATTTTTGCCGTCACACAAATCATAAAAGTATATATCTATCTTCTATGCAATTTATGTTTTCTATTGAAGTGCTAAATTTGTGACTTACCTCTCGGTCTCCTCACGAATTCACTAACACAATTACAAGTTGATCAGGCTCATAAAAGGGAATTACATATCACAATAGAAAATAAGCACGCAATAACAATTAGAGTCATGAATGAGACTAACACAATCAAAACATGTCTATTGCTTCATCGATTGTCTCAACAAGAAAAATTAGTTACGCATGATAAAGAAATTCATAACATAAACATTCATAGGGATCGAATACATGACCAGATTTGAGCAATAAAAGACGAAGAATAATGAAGGAAATGTTTGCACCAAACGAAGAACTTCGCTCTTCAATCTTCACGCCAACCCCGGCTTCAATCTCCAAGCCCTTGCTCTAATCTCCTAACCCTTAAGAATAAGTTTCCTCTGATGAATCCCCCCTTTTACCGAAGGGTTTTCGTTCTTTTATAGTTGGGGAGACCTTAGAACCCTAGAATGTGTCAAAAAGGCCCGAAAACGCGTAAACGGCGTTCCCCCTATATGGGCCGCGGGTGGCCGCGGGTATGCATGCCGCGGCCTAGCCGCGGCCAACAGATTTTTAGACAATCCCGGCCGCGGGTATGCTTGCCGCGGCCTACTTCCGTGGCGTGCGGTTTGGTCCCTGTTTTGAGTTTTTCTTGCGGCAACGGTCCTTTTCGGTTTTTCCCTTCTTTTAAATATGTCTCTAAACTTCTTGGACTCTGCATAACGGTCCCCACTCTCTTTAAACGCATCACAGGTGATCTTTTCAACCCGAACTCTCGAACAGTCGCACCTCGATGCTATTTCTTGAATGTAAAGTCTCAATTTGGTTCAAAAATCATTCTTTTTCCTTGTATCACTCCAATTTGAGCTTTTCACCTGTATGAACCATATTCACACAAATTATCG
>CAVNYN010202742.1:0-45895 GCA_963692815.1 Nyctanthes arbor-tristis | reverse complement strand
CCTCGATGCTATTTCTTGAATGTAAAGTCTCAATTTGGTTCAAAAATCATTCTTTTTCCTTGTATCACTCCAATTTGAGCTTTTCACCTGTATGAACCATATTCACACAAATTAAGTAGAAATCTGCTCGATTTCATATAAAATTGCATAAGTTAAGAGATGTATTTTTACATATAAAATACACTTATCAATGATTGTCAGTTTGTGTCAACTGGAAGAAAGCCAAATGTAGTAGCCCATTTATTGGCTCGGCGAGCTTTTGATTTTCATTTGAATATGTGCTGGGGCTCTAACCCCCTACTTTCATTGTAAATAAACTAGCTTGTGATGTCTTGTTTGATCTATAATAAAAGTCTCTATTTGGTTTGCAAACAAAAAAAAAAAAAAAAAAAAGGTCGGTCAAACATCCCCAAAATAAACAGACACTTTAGCTATACACGAAAACCTGCTATTTTCATGGCTGGCAAATTCAATGCCACGGCGCGCTTACAATTAAAGTTCGTTGGGGAAGTTGCACCCCCCTCCCTTCCACCCCTTTTCACGCTGAATTCTTTCTATAAATTCGTGGATTTCTCCATTTCTCATTTACTGCACACTTCATAGTCTTTAAAGTCTTTATTTCAACAGTAATTGCTTTCTTTTTTCTTTTTCATTTACTTTTTTTTTTTTTTGGTGTTTTTTTTCTTCAGTTTGCTGGGCTAAAAGGGGGTTTTGATTTGTGGGTTTCGTTTAGAATCTTTGATTAAGAAATGGGGAACGAGAATTTGATGAATTCTGGAATACCGAAAATTTCTGTTGAAAGAAGGAATAATCTTCCCAATTTTCTTCTCTCTGTTAGGCTTAAATATGTGAAACTTGGGATTTATTATTTAATCTCAAATGCTATGTATTTACTTTTAATTCCTTTATTGGGGGCAGTCTTAGTTCATCTTTCCACTGTCACTGTGGAAGACTTAGTCCTGTTATGGAACCAATTGAAATTCAATCTTCTGTCTGTTGTTATATGTTCTGCTCTTGTGGTATTCTTGGGGACGCTTTATTTCATGACTAGGCCTAGGAAGGTGTACTTGGTCGATTTCGCGTGTTTTAAGCCTAAACCTGAAGTCATGTGCAGTAAAGAAGTTTTCATGGAAAGATCAAAGTTGGCAGGGACATTTACTGAGGAAAACTTGGCCTTTCAAAAGAAAATTTTGGAGAGATCAGGACTGGGGCAGAACACTTATTTCCCCGAAGCCCTTTTGCACGTCCCAGCTAATCCTTGCATGGCTGAGGCAAGGAAGGAGGCTGAAATGGTTATGTTTGGTGCAATTGATCAACTGTTGGAGAAAACTGGGGTTAAGGCCAAGGATATTGGGATTCTTGTGGTGAATTGTAGTTTGTTTAATCCGACGCCATCTCTTTCAGCCATGATAGTGAACCATTACAAGCTTAGGGGAAATATTTTGAGCTATAATCTTGGTGGGATGGGGTGCAGTGCTGGATTGATATCTATTGACCTTGCTAAACAACTTTTGCAGGTTTGTTGCTTTCTCCACTTTTTACATCAACTTGTTTATTTGAGTCGACTACATGAGTCCTTTTTAAGCATTTATTTCACTCTAAACAACTACTAACAAAATCAGCGGAAAATAAATAGGAGTAATATTCAGGGTCCACTAGGAAGTTAGAAGGTAGAGTATAAATGCTAGGCCAATCTAGCAGCTGTAAACTCTTTGGCAATCTTTAACTCTTCATTTGTCAAAGTAACAGGTTAATCCTAATTCCTACGCCCTGGTAGTAAGCATGGAGAACATAACTCTGAACTGGTATTGGGGCAATAACCGATCAATGCTCGTCTCAAATTGCATTTTTCGAATGGGAGGAGCGGCGATCCTACTGTCAAACAAGTCATCTGATCGTAGACGAGCAAAATACCAACTAATCCGCACGGTTCGTACCCACAAAGGAGCAGATGATAAGAGCTATGGTTGTGTGTTTCAAGAAGAAGACGACAACAAACAAATTGGTGTGGCACTGTCAAAAGATCTAATGGCAGTTGCTGGAGAGGCCTTGAAAACAAATATCACAACTTTAGGACCATTAGTCCTTCCAATGTCTGAACAATTACTATTCTTTATCACTTTGGTTGCAAAGAAGGTATTCAAGATGAAAATCAAGCCATACATTCCGGATTTCAAGCTTGCTTTCGACCACTTCTGCATTCACGCAGGAGGAAGAGCAGTATTGGATGAGCTGGAGAAGAATCTCGATCTTACAGAATGGCACATGGAGCCGTCAAGAATGACACTTTACAGATTTGGTAACACTTCAAGCAGTTCATTGTGGTATGAATTGGCCTATTCGGAGGCTAAAGGGAGGATCAAAAAGGGTGACAAGACATGGCAAATTGCATTTGGATCTGGCTTTAAATGTAACAGTGCTGTTTGGAGAGCAATGAGAACTGTCAATCCTGCCAAGGAGAAGAATCCGTGGTTGGATGAGATTAATGATTTTCCTGTTGAGGTTCCAAGGATTGCAACCATTAATTCTTGATTTTTTTTTTTTTTAAAGAAATTTGTATTCTTATTGTTATTAGTCCCCCCCCCACCCCACCCCCCCAAATTGTGAAGTGTATTTTTTTTTTTTTTTTGGTGATTGTAATATGAGAAGTATGGGAAACTGTGTTTGGAGTTTGAAAATGGCAGGCCTTTTGTGATGTACTAGTATCTTTAGAATAATGTTATATATTCATTGACAAATGCATCAGCATATGCTAAATAAAATATAGAGATGTGATTCATTTAAGTGGACTTTGATGATAATTATCAGTTATGATAAATAATTGGGAAAGAAACCATATCTAACAATTTGTTTGTTAACCTAAAATGAGCTTCAAAGCATTGTCCATTTGTTCCCTAAAGAAAAGATATAGAACAGATAATTATGACTTCTTGTGAATATTTTTGTGATTACTTGCATTGCATGAATATTTGGTTGTGTTAGGTTACTTACAAATAAATAGGGTTGCTCCGTTCCTATAATTTATTGGCAAGTACGTAATATAAAATCTATTATTTTATGGTGAATCAAAGGACAATGAATAAGAAAAGATAGTTGTAAGCATGATGTTTTGATTATTTGGCATGACTAGATGAATTAATTAGTATATCTATGTTTAAACCGAAGCTTTTGATCTTTTACAATTTGATATATAGTTGAAGTATAGAAGCTAGTGATCACTTATTTTGAGAGAAGATCTTTTGTTATATCTTAGTTAAATCTTAAAATTATAACAACCCTAACCTTCACCAATTACACAAGATTTTATTAGGAGATCAGACTTCATCTTCTACTTTCTTGGAGAAGGATTTCACAAGAAAATCACGTTAGTGAGTTTTCCTTAAAATTCTTATAACACAGCAAAAGTACGTTTAGAAAATTATCCAAACAAATCAAAAGTGGCGTTATCTAATCTTAAAAATTGTTAAAAACTTATTCAAAGTCATTTTAAACGAACTCTTGTAGTCTACCAATAAAAACTGAAAATTTGTTGTTCCGTTGGCCTAGAGAGTAACAAATGCCAATATGAAGTTCATGCGCCAAACATGTTATGGTCATTAAATACATGCCATATATATTGCAAGATGGTGCCAACTGTTTTATGCTACGGTAAAAATTAAAAAAAAATAAAATAAGGGAAAAAGAAAAGAAAAACTCAGATATATATGAATTAATTGGACCCTTCAGAAAACTTGAAGAAGTCATGTTAGCAGTTGGAGATGGTGACTGCCCTAATTGGATGGTTTGGACTTAGATTGCCAACCTAAACACAGCATAGTGGGCCTATCTTCTCATTTTCAGCTGGCATTACTTTATCTGCTCAAAATGTCGATATTTAACTGCCTTAAAAGGACTTTGTACCAGTGTTTTAAAGGCATATAGGGCATGAAAAGGTATCGAATTTATGCCTCGAGTCTAGATGTGACAAAGTGTGTCCAATGGTGGTTAAGTACGAGGCATGAATTACATGTTGCGAATTTAAACATGCATTTTAGAACACATATTTCACAGATTAAGAATGGTTCATAATCAACTACCAAATATGATATGTTTTAGTGAGTTGATATGGGTGATTCTCTAGACACAAATACAATACTATAAGTTTTGCGTTTTAAATACATCACATTACTTTTAAATTAAATGCAATCACATTGGCCACATATGCCTACGACAAAGAAGGATTATTCAATTATTATTTTAAACACAAAATGGTGTTCTAGTTCTAGATATAAAATGAATTGGGCTTTAGAAATGGACCTTTTATTGTTCCTTGTTGATGCTCTGTGGACCCTTGGCCTATTCATTGGGCCTCTCTATAGATTGACCCATGTCATTTAGGGCAAATTATGCAAATAGAGAAAAATAAGATGGCAAAATAAAATATTTAATTTTTGTTAAATTATTAAAAGTTACAATAGCAAATGATGCTTTAAGAAAGACGAATAGACGACATACTAGGTACTTTTTGGTAGAATTAACGTAGTGTGCATGTTAAAGTCTCACACCATGTACTTCATTCGTCCCATAAAAATATATCTATATTAATTAATTTAGTGGATTAAAAAATGTGAATTAATATAGTTGGAAATACAAAATTTACATTTAATTCCCTAATATACCCTTATTCAAGGCTAATTCAATTTAATGCACTACAAATTTATTAATAGTTAGACTAAGGATTTATTTGGAAAAGAAATTAATTGTTCAAATAAAAATAGAAACTGTGCCTATTTTTATAGGACGGGGAGAGTATTATATAACGGTGTGTGGTAATAAAATATAACATTTGACACTTTATACTGATGTGAAAGAAAAATAAATGAGAAACATACATAAAATAACTTGCAATCTTTAAAATTAAAAATTTATATATGATGTGATCATGATGGTTGATCAAATATGAGTTGTAATCAAAATGTATAGCACAATTTCAAAAAATAAGGAACGAGAGAAACAAATATTTACTAAGCATATTTATGATGAACGTGGGATCCAAAACGTGAAACGTAAAAGTAAAATGAAAAGACATATCGGGCATACCTATTCTTAACACTTTAGTAGGGAAAACTGTGGTTTATTGTTGATGGTACAATTCCTAAACCGTCCAATTAATGCAAAGTATAGTAGTTATTTCCGGAATTTCACAAAACTAGTGGTAGGACTACATAATTAATGTTCTTCTGAATTATGCAAGGCTAGCTACTAGAATAGAATCACATAATAATTAATGAACAGAACTTAGATAAAAGTAACGGTTCTATTTGAGTGATCAGTTAATTAATTGCCTCAAATAATGTCAACAATTTTTTTTTAACCTATATGACACTATGCTTTTAAAATTATCAAAATCAATCTTGTTCCTTGGGTGTTACATAAGTCAAAAGTTCAAAAGTTAATATCAACTACATATTGTTCACAATAAGTAAATAAATAAATAAATAAATTCACACTTTCAAATACTTTTTCTTTACATTCTAACCACACATTCTCTATAAAAATTAAATCAACTTTCATTTACATAAAACTCCCAAAAACAAACTTATTCGGTCTGTTTTTGAACTACTTAAAATTTGACTTATTTTATTACTATTGTTATTGTTGTTATTATTATTATTTTGAAATCTAGCATTTAATTGTATCATATTTTAATAGTTGAAATTGTCACATAATAATATTTGTTTCCCACATTTTTACTTCATTAACTTTTTAGCTTGTTACCAAGAGGCAAATGAGATAAGTTTTTTATAAGTTCAGAAAATTTTAAAGTATCATTATGTCGCAAGTAATTGAGTCTAGGTCTCTTGGAATTTGTTGAAATTTAGAACCGAAGGCTACTCTTACAGTTATAGAGGCTGAATAATTCTGGACAAGCGATTGAATTTGTAACTTTTTCAAAATCAAACCAGACCAAACTTGCCGTCCGCATTCAAAGTATGGAGTTAGCTAGCTGGAACAATTAATATTTCAAGTCTTCAAATAGGAAATTAGGTACCCAATAAAAGCCCATGTTTTCTCCCATATAAAAAAATGTAAGGATTCGTTTGGCTACCAATTACAATTATAATCCGACGGTTTTCATTAGAACGTTTGTACATGTAGAAGTGTGTGAACTTAACACACTGTAATTTGTCAAGTTTACGTACTTCCATGTGTACAAGAATTATAGTTGAACCTGATTATAATTGGTTTCCAAAGCCTTGCGGTCTTTGCCCTTTGGCACGATGGAGCACTCAATGTGTTGGTTTCCAAAGCCTGATTTTGCCCTTTGGTACGTTGGAGCACTCAACGTGTTGTTTGGCATTTTTGTAACGTTGTTTCTTTTCCTTCCAGAAGATATTCTATCTCAAATGGGTTTAAATAAATTTCTCTACTTATTATACACGAAAAGTTGGTACTGTCCTTTAAAGAAGAAACATAAAGGGGAAATAAATGAAGTGGTTGGCTCTTTTAAACAATTCTAAATTCAGAGAAAATGAAAACTGAAGATTACATATTGGAAGAAATCGATTATTAAAGATTTGCTTAATTTCCCAAACATTCCTAAAGTCAACCTCGCTATTTTTGTCAAGTTGCAAACAAATTGCAAATCGACAATCAAAGACGCGTTTATTTTGTTCTATCTGCTTATATGAAATTATAATTTTCTTAGCTTATGTTTGAGGTTAACATATTAACATTTACCATCGTACGTGTAATAATGTTGTACACATTTTTTTTCTTCATAATAAATTACTCGATATTGATACTAAATTTATCTAGGGTGGAAGAATTCATTGTTGTAGGTGGGCTATTAGTATGTACTCGATAATTTCACTTCGTTGGCTAGCCTAATAAGTGCACCTACTCTTTATCTATTTAAGAACACCCTCACTTCCCCATTCTAAGATCATAACTCAAAACTTCTCTTTGCATCAAAACAATGTCACAATTAGAGAAGAAGTTCGATCCGGAAACCGGATCTGACCGGCCGGATAAAAAACAAGTCGAAGGAGATTCCGGTCGACGCACTTCCATTCGACTAAAATATGTGAAGCTTGGCTACCACTATCTTATATCGAATGCCTTGTACCTTTTAATCCTCCCCCTTCTTGCTGCTTTTGCTGCAGTTAATTTTTCAGTTCTTAACATCCAAGACCTAGTGCACTTGTTTAACCATCACCTTAAGTACAATGTTCTTACAGTGATTTCATGCACATGTCTAATGGCAGTTTTAATTACAATTTATTTCATGAGTCGTCCAAGAAAGGTATATCTAGTGGATTTTGCATGCTACAAGCCCGATAAATCGTTCGAGTGCTCGACCAAGGTGGTGATCGAGAAAGTTTCGACTTTCTTTAGCGAAGAAAGTGTAATTTTCATGAAAAAAGTTTTAGAGAGGTCCGGTTTGGGCGACAAGACCTTCGCGGGTTGTCTTCTAGAGTTTCCGCCCAAATTCCCCCTCGAAAGTGCTCGAGAGGAAGCAAAAATGGTTATGTTTGGAGCCATCGATGATCTCTTGGCCAAAACTAAGGTGAAGCCAAGAGATATTGGCATTCTTGTTGTTAACATTTCACTTTTCAACCCAACGCCGTCGCTTTCTGCCATGATTGTTAACCGTTACAAGCTCAGAGGAGATATCGTGAGCTGCAACCTAGGCGGCATGGGCTGCAGCGCCGGCCTCATTTCAATAGACCTTGCAAAACGGCTCTTACAGGTCAGACATGTGCACGTTTAAGACAATTTTAATTTCGAATTAATGTAGGACAATATTCGCGAGTACATATTAATTCCTTGAATATATTGAAATTGAAATATAAAGAATATTAATATATATATGTCTCATGAAAATATAAGTCAGTGACCCCTGTTATTAATAATAAAAGCAGAAGCTAGCAGTGATCTAGCTGGTGTACGTATGAGTATATTACATTACATATAGATTGACTGAAGTATAAACTAGCACTGTAACGGCACAAAAGGCACGTGGAGTGCAACTTCGTTCACTAATTAATACTGTTTATCAAACATGTCATATTTTATTTGAGTGGTCGTTGAAAAAAAACTTGTTTCTTTACAGGTTCAACCTAACACATATGCCCTAGTAATGAGCATGGAAAGTGTTACCCCTTTCTACTATTCTGGCAATGACAAATCAAAGCTTCTACCAAACTGCCTGTTTCGCCTAGGTGGAGCCGCTATCCTCTTGTCCAATCGTTTTTCTGATCGCCGACGCTCAAAGTATGAATTGGCGCACACTTTACGGACCCACAAAGGCGCCGACAATAGAGCATACAAATGCGTGTTCCAAGAAGAGGACCAAGAGGGGAAAATTGGTGTCACATTGTCGAAAGACCTAATGGCTATTGCAGGAGAGGCCTTAAAATCGAACATCACTACACTCGGACCGTTAGTGCTTCCCATTTCCGAGCAGCTCCTATTTTTCGCAACGTTGGTTGCAAGAAGAGTCTTCAAGATGAATGTGAAGCCATATGTTCCGGACTTCAAGCTCGCGTTCGAGCATTTTTGTATTCATGCAGGTGGAAGAGCAGTGTTAGATAAGCTAGAGAACAACCTTAGTCTCACAGAATGGCACATGGAGCCTTCAAGGATGACTCTCTATAGGTTTGGTAACACCTCTAGTAGTTCAGTATGGTATCAACTCGCTTATTGTGAGGCTAAGGGGCGGATCCGGAAGGGCAATCGAGTATGGCAGATTGCGTTTGGGTCGGGATTTAAGTGCAACAGTGGCGTCTGGCGTGCATTGAAGACGATTAACCCGGTCAAGGAGCATAATCCTTGGACCGAAGAGATCGATAATTATCCTGTTACCATACCGAAAATTATCGTCATTAATTAATTATTATTACTTGGGTTGATATTTCCATTATTCTGTTAAGACGTAAAGGGTACATAAGCTATGATTCGATTCGTTTCAAATCTAAATAAATTTGGCCTTTTTTAAGCATACTTTCTATTTTTTTATCGACCACAACTTGGATTCTTACCTCGCCCCGTGTCATTTATTTAATGGCTGACTGGCACAAAATATCATCTCATGTAATTTGATAATGTTCTGAGTGTTTGGAAAATTGGGCGGTTATCGAATCGAAAAGATAACTGACCAAGAGTAAAAAGGTTGAATTAGATCCCACAAAGGTCAAATTGTTTTTAATTAAAATTAAATTTACCTTAAAGTTCTTTTTATTTTTTTTTATTTTTTTGGGCGTATTGTAGCTTTGAAATGTATGTATAAAAAGACCCATTTTTTAAAATTTTTTGGTTTACCCAGGCCGATTGGACCTAAGTTTTAGGGTCCATTGGACCAATTATTGGCTTAGTTCTCGATTTTTCCGATTGAACCAGATGAGACAGGCCGATTTTTATAACATTAGTTCTATAAAGAGAGAATAAATTTTAAGTTTTGCTGGGTTAACTTATATAGTTATTTATTTCTTTTACACTGATTTTATTTATTTCTTATACATTAATTTTTAATTTAATTAGAATTTCAGGATGTTATAGTCTTTTTTAGTTTCAGACAAAACATGATTTTATATTGTGCTAAAAATGTGAGATTTAAAATTATAATTGTCAAGTTTGAAAGTTTTAAGTTAAATTGTATAGTAAGTTGAAATATTAGTATATTAAATAACACCAATTAGTCTTTCTTAATTATCTATTTGTTGTGTTCTACAAAGCTCATATAAGTTTTATGTTTTATTGCATATTGGTGCGTTTAAACTCAATGTTTAATACGTTTTTTCCGCTCATTACACTTTTTAGAATATTATTTATTTTTGGCCCAATCGTTAGGTGACGCGGTTATGATGGTTGGGTCCCAGGACACGCTCTACTTGCTAAGACGGGAGGTAATAATCCCATCACTGTAGGACCCAAACCAGTGGGCTTATGGTGGACCTTGTATCTGCGGCCGAATTGATTTTGATAACTCAAAATGACAAAAAATTAGAGGGTAATTTTATACTCCTCGTCCTCAACTTTTAACTTTTAATTGATTCTATTTTTAACTTTTATTTCTGATTTCTTGGGTCCCTAACCTTTAACAAAATCTCTCCCCAAGTTCCCACTAATTGTTTTCATCCGTTTCGACGTTTAAATATTTATAAAATAACATTTTTACCTTTACAATCTAATTTAACAAAAAAAATTAATGAAAAATAATATTTTTAAAATACTAAATACTTATCTCTCACATATATGTGTATGTGCTCGTTCTTGTACGGGGGACACATGTTGACTTAGACATTTGCTTTCGCTCTTTCCCGTCTTTCTCTTCTTCTTTCTCTTCTTTTATCTCATTTCCTCTTTCTAAAATAATATCCAGTAGGTAGGGAAAATCAGTGTTGGTTTAGTTTATGTCTGTGTGTGAGTTTTTTTAGAAGGAGATAATGTGAGGAGTTTATAGTACTATGGGAGAAGAATGATTGCCATTTAGAATTTTAAAATATTAGTTTTCTATTATTGCCTTTTTTTTTTTGTTTAATTGCAATGTGAGGCATCTCAATCCCCAAACTCTCAATTACATGCAGTCACGTGGCAGTTTTCACTCCGTAAGGGGAGAGGTAAACTCTTCTTAGAAAATCACTAAAAATATCATTTTATAAAGATTTAACGATCAAAATAGATGAAAATCCATTGGCAGGAACTTAGGGAGAGATTTTCCTAAAGGTTGGGGATTCAGCAAACCAGAAATAAAGGTTGAAAATGAGACTGATTAAATATTGAAAGGTTGAGAATGTCAAATGTAAATTATCCAAAATTAAATAACGGAATCATGCAATGGAAGAAATAGTCAGCGGGTTAGAGTAATAATGAGTTAATGACATCCATAAGGAATCGTATTGGGCGGTCCAGCTACAGAGTATCTATCTCCTGTTAAGGAGCCTTGTGGTTCACGTGGTGGAAATCTAACAAAAACAGCCCGGGGGCCGCTTTTGTTAGATTTCCACCACGTGAGCTATCTATCTCCTTAACAGGAGCATTATCTATCTTCTTAGCAAATTTCTCATACTGGACATAAAATAAAAGAATGTATATTTAACAACAATGACATAATTCATTATTACTAACCATAACCAAACCAAAGTCAGATTGATTTGGCTTTAGTTCGATTTTAATGCTAAAAAAATTAACCAATGGTTCCTTTGAAAAAAAACATCTTGTTTTATGGTTATTGTGTAATATAATAGGAGTAGCGTTCAAAAACTTCTTGAATGTTTTATAATAAAATCTCCTATCCTATGTAGTGTGTATAGATACACACCACATATAGTGGGAGATAATAATAACAATCAAACCACACTAGCCAGGCCTAGTTAAAGTATATCCAATGTTGGATGGCAGTATATTTGCTTTCCCTCCACACATATGCTTAATATTCATTCATAAAATATTATCATATATGCTTCTTAAAATATTAATTTCCGTCAGTTGAACGGAGTTACCTAAATATATTATGTACTCTATTATGTTGCTGTTTTCTCATTAATTTACATAAACTGGCGATATATAACATATTTTTCTCAAAAAAGATGATATATAACACATCATAGATTTGATGATTAGATACATTATCATTAATTCAAATAAACAACTAATAAAACAAATAATTACAGATCTCAACTCATTTGCGTAAACCGTCCGCCTCAGTACTTGGAAAACCTAAAATAACGATGGTTTCCTTAAAACGTAATAACCAATTAAACAGGTTGTTCTAAAATTATAATGAGATTTTGGATCCCTTCTTAACGTGAGTTATCGAATATGATATTGCATGATTTCACCTCACAATCAAATTTAAGATTAATATAATGTTAGAATGGGTGCTTCTATTCCCGTCAAAAAAAAAAAAAATGGGTTGCTTCTACATAACATCATTAAATGCCTCTCACATGGGATGATAAATAAAATTAATTATTGCATTTACTTAATTCAAAATTCTGGAAGAAAAATACATAGCACGTGGTGTCTAGTCAATAGACAATTAATTCATCCCTTTTAGTCACGGAGTTAATTATATCAAATGTCATTAATTAAAGTTTTTAAAAGTTATTTCATGTATCATTATACTTTAAAACTTAGTTTAAACGTCGTTGTATTTTTAAAAAGTAATCTCATCTATCATTATACTTTAAAATTTACCCCAGTCACAACTAAATTTGTTGGAGGCCATTGTTACTTAACAGCAAAATTTAACGATAGAAATCTTTTGTGTAAAGGTAAATTTTCCATATGACCCTCAACCTTTGCTTCTTGTATTAGTTGGGTCCCTATTCTTTTTTTCTTCAATGCCATGAGTCCCTAGCCTTTCATAAATCCACACATAAGGTCTCTAATACTATAAAATTAACAATTATACCCGTTATTATTCTTTTCTTTAATAACTCTTACTTTCTAAATAAAAGAAAAAATAATTAAAAAATAATAAAAAAGGAAAAAAAATCCCCATCCTACTATCTAGTTACCCACATCACTCCCAACTCGGCTATAAATGGCAAAATCGGTAGTTATTTCTGGCAGTAAAAAAGTAGACTCGCATTTTTCTACTTGCTCTTCCCATTGCTGTCAGAAATGGCAGGAAAATGAGAGTTCCCCCCAGAAGAAAAGTGATTAGGGTATTTGTCATTTTTAGTCAAGTTAGAAATATATATATATATATATAGACATTGAATAGGTATAGCTAGGTAGGTGGGGAAAATTTATTTTCCATTTTGTTTTTTATTATTTTTACTTTTTTTAGATTTCTTTTTGTTTTTATCTAAAAAGTAAGAGTAAAAATGTTATAAGAGGAATTTACGAAAAGTCTGGGACCTACGGTATTGAAAAAAAGTTTGGGGACCAAATCATAGAAAGTGAAAAAGGTTGGGAACTATATGTGAAATTAACTATTTGCACAATTAAAGGTTGTTTTGAGGGAAAGAATGTCAAAAGTTGATAGACATGGACGTTTTGCATAATAGATATCAAAGGTGAAGATACTTAGTGCTAATTAGCCAGATCGGAACACACTTTCGAGGGAATCTAAATCAGTTTTTTGTGAGTCCACGCAACAGTAACGTTTTGAAGGATTAGAAAAACTGAATAATAATTAATTGTGTTGCGCATTTTGTTTAGGAGTAACCGTAGATTACACATATTGGAAGAAACCAATTACTAATAATTTGCTTTAATTTCCCAAAGTCAACCTCGCTATTTTTTGGTCAGGTTACAAGCGAACTGCTACAGGGAATTCAAGGAAGCATTTATTTTCAAAGTATCTGGTTGTTTTTTATACGTACTTGAGCTTTAATTTCGAGTTTAACAAAACATTACATGTCACACGTACATTGTCTAATATATAGTAGCTAGTGTACAATTCTATTTATTTATTTTTTCTTTCTAGCTAGACCCAGAGTTGGGCTTTAATTAAATTACGAAAGGTATTGTGGAAGAATTCATTGCTAAGCATCCACACTTCCTCTATTTAAGAACCCTCACTTGCCCATTCTCATCACTCAAAACTCGTCTTTTGCATCGAAACATTAATGTCGTCACAAGAAAAGAAGCTTGATTCCAAAACCGGATCCTTTAACAAGTCGAAGAATCCAGTCAATGCACTTCGATTGTGAAGCTTGGTTACCATTATCTGATTTCCAACGCTTTCTATCTTTTAGTCATCCTCCTTCTTGCTGCTTTTGCTGCACATAATCTTACAGTTCTTAACATGGAAGACTTAGTGCAGTTGTTTAACCGTCATCTCAAGTACAATGTTCTTACAGTGATTTCGTACCCGTCTACTGGCAGTTCTGGTTACAATTTATTTCATGAGTCGTTCAAGGAAGGTATACCTGGTGGATTTTGCATGCTACAAACCCGATAAATCGTGGGAGTGTTCCAGCAAGGAAGTGATCAAAAAAGTTTCGACGTTCTTCAGTGAAGAAAGCATGACGTTCATGAAAAAAGTTTTTGAGAGGTCTGGCATAGGCGACAAGACCTTCACGGGTAATCTTCTTCTAGAGTTTCCACCCAAGTTCCCCATGGAGAGTGCTCGAAAGGAAGCGATAATGGTAATGTTTGGAGCCATCGATGATCTGTTGGCCAAGACTAAGGTGAAACCGAGAGATATTGGTATTCTTGTTGTTAACATTTCAATTTTCAATCCAACCCCGTCCCTTTCCGCCATGATCGTTAACCGTTACAAGCTCAGAGGAGATATAGTGAGCTGTAACCTAGGCGGCATGGGCTGCAGCGCCGGCCTCATTTCAATAGACCTTGCAAAACGACTTTTAGAGGTCAGTTATGTTAAGGTTGCACGTCACTTGTGTATATGCATCTTGAAATTTTCAGTTTTACACATTGTTTCTTAATTTTATCAATGCCATGCCTTGTTGGTACTAATTAAATGTATATCTTGTTTCCGTACAGGTGCAACCCAACACATATGCCCTAGTAATGAGCATGGATATTGTTTCACCTTTCTATTATTCCGGTAATGACAGACCAAAGCTTCTCCCAAACTGCATCTTTCGCTTAGGTGGAGCTGCTATCCTCTTGTCCAGTCGACTTTCTGATCGTCGACATTCAAAGTACGAACTGACACACACTCTACGTACCCATAAAGGCGCTGACGAGAGAGCATACGAATGTGTGTACCAAGAAGAGGACAATGAGGGCAAAATCGGCATCACATTGTCGAAAGACTTAGTGGCTATTGCGGGAGAGGCGTTAAAATCGAACATAACTACACTTGGACCATTAGTACTTCCTGTTTCCGAGCAGCTCCTATTTTTCGTGACATTGGTCGCAAGAAGAGTCTTCAAGATGAATGTGAAGCGATATGTTCCAGATTTCAAGCTCGCATTCGAGCATTTTTGTATACATGCCGGTGGAAAAACAGTGTTAGATGAGCTAGAGAACAACCTTAGTCTCACAGAATGGCACATGGAGCCTTCAAGGATGACTTTCTATAGGTTTGGTAACACCTCTAGTAGTTCGGTATGGTATCAACTAGCTTATTGCGAGGCCAAGGGGCGGATCCAGAAGGGAGATCGAGTATGGCAGATTGTGTTCGGGTCGGGATTTAAGTGCAACAGTGGTGTCTGGCGTGCGCTGAAGACGATTAACCCGGTCAAGGAACATAATCCTTGGAGCGAAGAGATCAACAACTATCCTGTTACCTTACCAAAAAGTCTAGCCGTTTAGTCGGATTGGTATCTCTATGTTTGAATAATTCTATTTGGACGAAAAAATGGATAAAAAGTTTGAATGTGCAATCCACTTAAAAAACCACAAAAGGTGGCAACATTTATTTCAAAGGATAAACAGAGTACAAGCTTCGGCGAAACAAGGAGCCAAAAAGGAAACAAACAGTGAGTAAACAAGGTTTACAAAAACAAGAATAAGACCAAAAACCAAAACAACACCATAGCAATAACAAAAAAACACCAAAAGTTTTGGATTCGTCACCAACACGACGCTCTTCCGATCTTTTAATAGTCATCCAGACACACATTTAACTTGCTTGAACCAGATTTGGATTCATAAAACTCCCCATTAGATGATTATTTCACAGATTATGCCTTGTTAAAACCTTACTACGAAAAAAACCGATTGGGAACAAATATAGTGAAAGAAAAAGAGTACATAATTCTACACACTATTCTTTGATAGTTGTCTAATTAAAAACCTTTATAAGAAAAACCTTGTAGGATAAAAACTTAATAAAGGAAAAAAGAGTACACGTGTATGGACTCCCTTTCATCTGGTCATCAATTTAGATCTCTGTATCGACGCATTCCAAACTTGTGAGATCGGAAGATCTCAAAAGTTGCAGTAGGAAGCGATTTGGTAAATAGACCTGCCAAGTTATAACTAGAACGGATTTGTTGAACATTAATTTCACCATTCTTTTCAAGATCACGTGTGAAAAAGAATTTAAGTGAAATATGCTTGATTCTATCACCTTTGATAAATCTCCCATTTAACTGAGCTATGCATACTGCATTATCTTTGTATAGACTGTTGGGATATTTTTGTTGCTAAATAGACTATATGTACTACAGATATGTTGAATAATAGATCTCAGTGATATACATTATCAGCTTGCTTCATGAATTGCAAGTAGTTCAACATGATTTGAAGAGGTGACAGTTAAAGCTTATTTGGTAGATTTCCATGATATATAGAAGTGCCACCGTAAGTAAAGAGATAACATGTCTGAGATCTAGCTTTATGTGGATCAGACAAATGTCCTGCATCAGCATATCCTACTAACTCTAGCAGAGAACAATTAGAATAGAATAATCTCATATCAATCGTTCCTTGAAGATAACGAAATATATGTTTAAAACCATAAAACATCTAAATGGTCCACATTGAGGGTGTATGAGCCCACATATATCACATTGAATTCGTTCCAGAAATGCTAGGGATTCAGTCTCAATTTTAGCTAATGATGGTCTTGTGACCATTTTTCCGAGAAAACAAGCCGCACATGGAAATTTAAGAATGTTCTAGTTTTTTCAAGTTATATCCATTTGAATTTTCAATAATTCTTCACATCATTATTGATTCGGGATGGCATAACCGATCATGTCAAACAATGAAATCCTTTGAAACATCGAACTTTAGGTTCAACAAAATATTTATTTCAACTGTACTAATACTTGTATAGTACAGACCGAAAGATATTGCAGGCAACTTCTCTAGTACATATGTATCATTTGAAAAAATATAGAGATATTTCGTATTGTTTTCAATTGTAGTTTTAATCTGGTACCCATTTTGACGTATATTTTTGAAACTTAATAGATTTCTCTTTGACTTGATGGAGTATAATGTATCATTAATAATAAATCTTGTGCCTTTACATAATCTGATAATAGCTCTTCCGAAGCCTTTAATAAGATTTACAAAACCTGATAATGTGTTGACATTAAATTTCCCCATAATTAGGTTTGTAAAATATTTTTTTCTTTTGAGGACGGTATTTGTTGCTCTGCTATCTATTAAGCAAATATCTTTATCAATCTTAGAGTCATTTGAAGAAGTGTTAGTGCCCATGTTCTTCAGAAAGGAAAAACTTATAATAAGTAATGTAAAACATCTAAGTTAATATTTATTTAGATAACATACTGAATACAAAATAAGCGTACACAGTAATATTAGTAAAACATAAAACGTAGATAGTCATAACTAATATAAATTTGATATTAGATGATATTTTCATTTATTAATCTTCCATCAAAAGTCTTATATCACCGCTGGAGAGTATTTTTCCATCAGCTTGTTTAAAGAAATCCGTGGTATCAAGATAGGTCATTTCTGAAGGATCAAAATTGGAACTATTCCCTTGATCTGTGAAATTTACTTCCACATTCTTTCTCTTTTCCTTTTGGGATGCTTAATACAATTCCACAATATATTTGACAATATGACATGTACGTGACCAATGGCCTTTTATACCGCATCTATAGCATATAGAATCATGTGCCTTTGAGCTAGTAGTATGATGGGATTTCTCTTTTCCTTCATCATGTGTAGATTTATTAAACTTTAAAGGATTAGAATTATATACATCACGATGCCAAACATAGTTTCAACCTCGGCCACGACCACGGTCACAATTATGACAACGACCACGACTTTGTCCACATTCATGTCCACAGTTAGATGACATATCATTTACTTTAGGGAATGTTGTAGAACCAGTTGGACGGGATTCATGGTTCTTCATCAATAGCTTATTATTTTCTTCGGCTACTAGTAAGCATGAGATTAATTCAGAATACTTTTTAAATCCCCCTTCTCGATATTGCTGATGTAGGAACACGTTAAAGGCATGAAATATAGAAAATGTTTTTTCTATCATTTTCTCATCAATAATCCTTTCTCTATATAGTTTCAATTTGGAATTTCTGAATTATATTCCGCTACAGACTTAAAATCTTGTAGCCTTAAGTGTAACTACTTATAACGAGTTCTGGACAATATCACAGTCTTTTAGTGGTCATAACGCGCTTTCAAGCTTCCTCACAAATCTTTAGGATCTTTCACCGTGAGATATTCACTCTTTATTCCTTCATCTAAGGGCTTTTTCTTGGCTTGTAGTATCATTATTTTCTTATATTGTTTTGCCAAGGCCCATAGATTTTAAGTAAATTTCAGCATCTAGTATCTATGAAAGGTATTTTTTCCAGTGATGTCAAAAGTCAAGAAATCAATCTTTGTCAAATTTGCCATTTTAGAACTATCATAAAAATCAACACTTAAGAGTAAGACTGGTAACTTGGATATATCAATAACAATTGTTATATGTAAAGAAGTGTGCTAACACATACATATTGGATTTCAAAGATCACATAACTTATTTCATAACGGATATAAGTATAGGGGACTTGTATGTTCAAGTACTAGATTTGAAAATTTTGTAATCTTGTTAATGTCCATGGCAAAAGTTCATTGCATGAAATACTACACATAACTAGTTGACTACCTTTAGTATATCTTGTAATATAGTTGGCTTTCATGAATTCTCAATATTTATACAATCATTGTATCTAATCATTCTTTACATTTTTGAGCTTATGTATAAGTTTAAATTGTAAATGAGAAGTATGAGAAACTATTATTGTAGTGATCGGAAAATTTTTTCATTTAAAAATTTGATTTTAATACACATGTTGCTATGACATGCCTAAATAATTTTGAATAATCAAACTTTGTTGTTGCGCTCGTTTAGTCAATATTAAATTTAAAATGTAATCATTTGAAATAGAAAATAAATTCCCAAGATTTCTTAAGGTCAATGTATTAAAATCTAAATTTATATCTAACAACTTGAATTTAGCCAACTTCTACTATAATTAAAATTTTCAACATAAATCATTTTAAGCATAATTATTTGTTATTAATGATTCTTCCAATTTAAACACTCTAATCCAAATTCTTATTTTTTTATGCAAACATCCTTCTCAAAGCATGGCCCAAATCAAGCCCAATAATTCAAACATTTTACTCTAATTAGTAACACATCATTTCAACCTATTCTAGAAGGTAACCCTATACCATAAATAAAAAACATAAATAGCACTATTGTCTATTCTCCTTCTCCAACCAACATTCTCAGCAGCCAGGTACTCCTTTTTTCTTTTCTTATCTCTAAACGTCTTCTTCTTCCTGCCTTTCTATAACTTTCATAAGCCACAAAATACACACTTTATCACATTCTTCTATCTTGTAAACGAACAATCATCTTCACCATCTCTTCTTTATACCAAGACAATGTATTTTTATATATGGATAGACATACACAATACACATACATACGCACGGTTCATACACCATTGGGTACCAAACCGGGTATCCTCAAAACTCAACCTCAAGTGACAAATCCTACACCATTGGCTTCTCCACGCAGTGTAGAATGCTAATATATCAATATCTTGGCCGAAAACCTCCTCCTCTTGCTGGAAAACCGAGTTTTTTTTCGAACCACCTTCGTCAAAACCTTTCACCATTCACCTAAATATTTACATAGATGAATAGAGCTCGTTCAAAGCATCATTTTTCTGAAAAAACCATGATTTTGGTCAAAGAAATTACCTATGAAGTGTTATATATATGTGTATGCATGTAGAGGTTGAAGTGAGAGAATTTTGGGGATGGGGGATTCTTTTGCAAATTTTGAAGAGTTATCATATTTATTCTGGGGTCCCTTGGTATTTTAGGTGCAATAAGTTGGCCCCTAGAGTTTCATCCATTTCAACTTAATCCCTCACGTATTAGTGTTCATCAAAATAGTCTTTTAAGTTCCATTTTGAAATGTTTCAACCCAATTACTTTCGTATTTAACTATTTTTAGCACCCACAATTTCTGAGTTAACCATTTCAGTCCTTAAAATTCTGAGTTTAGCCTTTTTGGTCTCCAAACTTATGATTTAATTCCTATTCACCCCTGATCTTAGTTCTTTCCTATTTTAGCCCTCAAAATCATTTGAAATACATTTTCACTCATATTCTCCACTTTTAATTGTTTCACTTTAGCCCATAAAGTTTTATTTAATTATTAAACTTTAATTTTCAACTCCCAACTTTAAATTAATTTCTTTTTATTGACTAGACGGAGTGGTCAGATACTTAGAAAGCTAGTTTCAAGATTCATAGCTCAACTCAAAAAAATTAAGAGGTAGACTATTTATTCAAAAACTTTTTTAAGATTGCGCATTATTAATTTATTTGTGTTGTGAATGGTAGATATGGATATGTGATAATAAGAATTGCATGTTACATGCGTAAGATCTCTTGATTATGAGCATAATCTGTTTCATGAAGAATTGAGAATTTGCCTTTGCTATGCTTAGCTTGTTCTCATACAAAAATAAGAGTAAAAATAGATAGATCTATTAAGAACGTGGACTTGCATTTATTATACAGTGTTTGTTTCTGAAAAAATTTAGGGTTTTACCCATAGAAGAATTTGCATGCCTATGTGTACTATTTATTGTATAAATTAATTGATATGCGCTTGAGTCTACTGAGTGTTTCGTATGAAATACTCATTCTTTTCAAATTAACAAATTTCAGGTTTTGGGACTGGCGGTGAAATGACAAACGGTGGCTACAATTAAATATGTATTATGAACGATTAATCTTTTGATAACCTATTTATCTTTCATGGAGAAACATTTGATAAACTCCAATTATTCTGTGACAACTGTCATGGATTGACGTACTATATTTGCCTTCTACACTTTTAAAACTTATATTGAATGTTGTTGTTTTCTGCATTAAATTATATTATAAATTAGTAACAAAAGTCAAACTAACGCTCCAAACATTTTAAAATTTGGGGCATTACAATTATGACATTTAGAGCAAGTAAAAGGGACAAGAACTATAGTATGCGAGACTAAACTATAATCTGGACAGTACTGGCTTAGTTGCTTAGAAAAAGCATATCTCACTCATTTGATGTCCGATTTTCGAACGGTAAAATTCTTATGATACTAGACTCATATATTCATGTAAAATTTGTTTCATATGCTAAAGAGCCACCAATAGTACAGATTTAATCTCAAAGTTGTTGTTGATGCATGATGGAGATAAATTTAAACATTATAGTTTCTTTTACTAACTTTTCAACTATAAGTGTTTTCTTATATGAAACAAATACTTCAACAAACATAAAATTAAACATATGATGCTAATATAAATATAAATAGTCATACCATAAAGTCATCTAACTTTATAGATATCAACATATATGAGATTTTTAGTTGCATTACATCAAGAACATCAATTACTACATATATGAGCTTTGTACTTTTTTTCTTTTTGCTCTTTACGAACAATATAGTCTACTAGCATGTGATATTCTTCAACAATAACATATTCTTATGTGCTTCTTCGGATTAACATAATATTTTGCTAGGAATCATAAATCATCTATAAAGACGGTACCTAGCAATAACTTATATCCCTTCATGGGTTATATATAAACAATAAATTCAATACTTTAAGGACGGTATAACATATAAATCCAGTAATTAATAAGTAGTATAACATATATAGATAATATATATATATATATAATGAGAACCGGCTATTGCAGGCAGTAGAAAACGGTTTAGAGAATATACCTCTGATGTAAGGAAAGAATAGCTTGTGTAGATCATCATTGACTTTGGCTATAACACCGCGCTCAATAGGCTAGAATATTGTGCTGATAACTTGTTATAAAAATAAAGGAATTAAAGACAATATTGAAGAATATCGAGAAGTACAAGAGAACATACTGTAGAGAGGAAATTTTCACTCTTGATTGATAATTAGAATGAAGCATACAACACCTTATTTACAGATGTTTGGGAGGGCAAAATGGTAATTATAAATTACAACTACATAATTAAAATATCTAATCTTGATATCAACTTGCAAGTTGTAAATGTACCTAACTAATAATCTATTTGCTTAGTTCTCACTTGTATGCTTAAGAAAGTCTTTTGAATATATAATCCACTTGCAAAAACTAATCAACTTGCACTTTGTTTCATCACCAACTTGCATATTATAATCTATTGTATTTAATAGTCATCCACGCACACATTCAACTTGCTTGAATAAGTTTTGGATTCATAAAAATGGTCATTGATTTGTCTTGTTTAGAGCATATAAGCTATGATTTGTCTAATATTTAAATAACTTTGGCTTCTTTTTTTTTTTTTTTCCTTTTTCCTTTTTGTCTTCTTCTCCTCCCATCCCACAAAACCGTTTTCCTTTTTATCCATATCATGTGGAATCAATGGATATTATTTGTGACCTCGTTTAGTCTCCTTTACTGTATCATTTACCATGGCCAAATTGTTTCTCTAATGAAATGACAATTCGGGCTCACTACACTACATGCTCTACTCCCATCATGGTAGTACCCAAACCAGTGGGCTTTTAGTGGGCCGTAATTGGCCCAATTGAGTTTGATATAAATGTCAACTTGAATCCTGTAACGGAATAACTCTGTCGGTCGAAGTACTGGGATTGATATCCATAAGGAATCATATTGGGCATATAAGAATATTTATATATTTAACTAAAAATGGAATAATAAAAAATATTCAATTTTACCATGCAACATACTAATGATTTTCATTTCCAAGACCTTGAATTTTGTTATTAAGTAAATTTATGCCCTGTAAATTGGTCGTAACTCGGACTTTCAATCATACAAGACCATATCTCAAGACATATGCATAGTTCTACAATTCTTACTAGATTTATCTTGTTACTCTCTAACTACTCATGTTGATTTTGCATATATCTCCGTCACAGACTTGGAGTTCAAAGATAGATTCGCAGACCAAAAATCAAAGTACCACATAAAAAATTGTCTCTCGAGGAAAAAAATGGTAATAAAAAAAACGTACGCTAATAAATTGATTATTACTTTAAGGTACGCTAATAAAAAAAACATTGAATTATTATTGTTATGAATTCTCCTAACACCCCCCCCCCAACACAAAAAATATTTCAGCAATTTGGTTATTTTTTTATTTTTCTTTTTTAGACTAAAGATTAGAGGAACCACTATTTTAGATCCAACAATAAGGAAAACTACAAATGTTTCCTGCCCCTTGAGCTTGAAGTCACCAATTCATTATCTTCACATAAGAATTTAAAAAAAAAAAAAATAGTACTAAAAATTTAAAATATTTCATGTACTTTCAACATGTGATTTTAGAGAGGAAAACAAGGAGGAAGGGGGGCCCTTTTATTTTTGGTGATTGGATGAAAAGAAAACTTGACAAGAGCCTGTTGGAATTCCGATCTAACATTATATATTATGACACTATATGATATCATATAATTATGTAGCGTCTATCAAGACACGCCACATAGAAAATCACAACACGATACACGTCACATGTCTATATGATACTATGCATATGATTTTATATATCATTTTTAGAGCTGATTGTGTTGCCAATCTTGACTCTATAAAAAGATATTATATTCAGAGTAGTGAAGTCTTATCAAACAATATATAAAAGTAAAATTTATAATTTCTAGTTGAAAATTTTCAATCAATTTTGTCTTCAAGGAGTAGTTGAGTTCAAAGTTGGTGTCTATTTTGATAGTAGTAGTTGACGAAATCAATGAGAAATGAAGTTAAGCTGGGTTTGCAATCAAGTGAAAAGTCCTTTGGGACTGGAATTTTATGACATCAATGTAAAATATAAGAGCATCCAATGTAGGTGTTAAAGCACGCTTTTAGTTAACAATTCAAAATTATAGCTATATTGGATATATTAGTAAAAGTGCTAAGAGAATATTTTTAATAGGAAGTCAAGTTTATTGTTAAAGTTAACAACTATTTTAACAATTGATTTGTCATTCTTTCATTTACATTTCTATTTAATTTATGGTATTAATTAATTGTTGACTGTAGACTTTAAGGATATGAAAAATAAAAATTGACAAATATTTTTTGTTTGAAATTTAGTTTAACACCTTCAATATGTTTAATTTAACGCCTCCAATGTGTGAGAAATCAGTGGATAAATTTAGTATGCTTACATATCATTTAACAATCATCTAAAATCCACTTTTTGCACACATGGCAAGTTAAATTTAACACTACATTGTGGGTGCTCTAAAGTCAAGTATCTTTTCTTTCACGGCTGGATAAAACGGAAAACTTAGGTGATTTTCTACCTATAATCTTGACCTCAAGAGGCATTTACACAATTGTAAAACATTAAGGCATGTTCTCTTTACTGTTTTGAGGCCATTTTTAGATTTCAGTTTTTAAAATATTGAAAACGCGTTTACTTTCATATTTTCAAATATGAATTTTGAAAAATAAGAAAATTTTTTACAAAGAAAATAGAAAATGATAAAAAGTCGTCTTGAGAGTTTTTAAGCAAAACATGTACTTAATTAAAAATAAGTAAAACACTTTGTTTTGAGAATTTCAATTTCTGTTTCTTCTAATTTTACAATCCTTCGTCCTTCATTCTCTAATTCCTCTCTCCTTTAATTTTATTCACGTGTCCTATGCTTCTTAATTTAGTTTTTTTTCTTATTATTAATTTTATTATTTTTTTGTATTTTATTTTTCTTCATAACAAACTATATCAAAGTTTTATATTTTAATCTTGGTAATGATACATTAGAATAAAATAATTTTTTTAATGAAAGAACAAAATAATTTAATTTACTTAACAAGCAAATAAATTCTTAAAAGGTCAAAAAGAGCATGTTTTCCAGTTTTAGGTTTTTTAAACAAGTTTTCCAAAATGACAAAGTAAGCACATTTTTAGAAATCTGAAAACAAACACTCAAAACAAAAAATTGAAAACTCAAAAATAGAAAACTGAATCACGAAAAGAACGCTGCCTTAGTCTTTGAAATCTTTACAAGTCTTCTCTCGTACCTGATTCTAGTTCATTATAAGTGTTACTTTTGATAATTACAGTGTAAAACGATGTTTATATTGGCCCTGGGCTTGAATCGAGTAAAAATTTCCTTATTAAATTTAAAACGCTATGGTATAATGCATGTACGATACCTATTAGAAGAACTCAGTCAATTATATACATCAATTCAACACAATTCTCACAAGATTAAGCACTCGTTCCCTTATTTTGAAGATAAAGCACTCATTGTTATATCGGTCTTAGCGGTAGTTTTTTTGTTTCCTAAAAGTAACACACCCATAATTTTCTGTCTTTAAAAACTTGATGTTGATTGTCATGTGAATTGAAAATGATCCAATACAATACCAATAAACAAAAATTCTAGAGATACATACAAATGGGATACGAATAAGTGACATTATATATGTGGTACAATTACATTGGATGATGAAAAAGTAGTCATGTGATCATCTCCCAATTAATGTGTATCATGTGAGAATGTCACATTTTCATGTCTCATTAGAATTGCTTACCAATATATAAAATATTGAAGAAAAATCATACCCATATATACGATTTTTCTATGGTATCCATTGGACACCATATATGGCGCTGGCTCAGAGTTTGCGCTAGGAGCGTGGTGAGAAGCGGTTGTGCTACGGGCAGTGCTCCAATCCCACATTGGTTCTCCAACACAATCCTGACCATGTTAAATGAAGAAGTGTAAACCTTCCTTCACAAGGATTCTTTTGGGGCGAAGTTAGATAAGAGGAGGCTGTGTTATGGGCAGTGCTCTAATCCCACATTTGTTCTCCTGCACAATCCTGACCATGTTAAATGAGGAAGTGTAAACCTTCCTTCAAGAGGATCCTTTTAGGGTGAAGTTAGACAAGATGAGGCTGTGCTATGGACAGTGTTTCAATCCCTACATCGGTCTCCAGCACAAGCCTGATCATGTTAAATGAGGAAATAATAATCTTCCTTCACAGGGATCTTGTTGGGGCGAAGTTAGAGACACCACCATCCCATGGCGCTAGCTGTGCTACGGGTAGTGCTTCAATCCCACATCGGTTTTCCAGCACAGCCTTGTGCTGGAAAACCGATGTGGGATTGCCTCCTTTATACATAGTGTCTAATAGACACCATAGAATATGCCTCATATATATAGTAGAAGGAAAAACAAAAAAGGAGAGAGGGAGAAGGCAATAATTGCAGAAATACATGAAAAGAATTACTTGAAGAGGAACCAAACACCTCTTTATGAATCGTAGGATTGACGAATGACAGAAAAGGAGGACGCAATCCATTGTGCATCCCGCGCACTCTGTCCTCACGATCTGAAAAATATAGAAAAATAGTATGAATATATATTTTTTCAAATACATACAGGAAGAATAGAGATCTATAAATACACAGATAAGCATTCGCCTGAAGCATATCTTTCCACAGACTCCAAAGAACCCAAAATCCTCTTGAGGTAAATCAGATTCTGTAGAAAGCTATTGCGCCTGAAAATAAATGCTTTATTTCTCCTTGATTTCTTGTATTTGCGCAAATTGCTGTCGATTTCCTTATGGGTTCCTAAAATTTTATTGACTGTTGGAGTTTTGGAATCTTGAGGAAGAGTCGGTACTTATCTAGATGTGCCTTTTTCCCATGATGTCGAAAAATCCTGACTTCTACAACTCTCATATGTTAATTCCTGAATGTTATCATCCACTTTCTTATTTTTTTGGGATTGTTTCATTTTTGGGTTGAGTTTACATTTCTTTTATGCATGCTCTCCTTCAGAGATTACCGGACGTGCGTATCTTTTCCTTCCAGATTCTCGGAGGAATTAATGTTTTTCACATTTTGGAATTCATTGTTATCTCCCAGCGTACTGTATGACGTAGACTTTGATGCTTTTCCTATCTGTAGAATCTGAACAGAAGATTGTATACTGGATGTAAATATTCCTCTTTTCTGTCTTCGTTTTTTCCTCCTTGCTTATTTTCACTGATGTAAGATTGGACAGAATAAACCTAATTCAAGTGGATTCGATTCAATTTTTTTTTTCCTCTTTGCTTTTCATTGTGTTCTTGTCTCTGATTGTATTTGGCTTTTTGCCTTTTGAATTATGCTTAGGAGGATTAACCGACACTTTTTCCTCACTGTTGTTGGTTGGTAGACTCTCTTGATAAGAGGGCTATTCGCTGCCTTTTAGATGTAATCATTGCCCTTGTCAATCTAATTGCATGATAAGTTATCCATTTTTTATAAGTGGTACTCCTCTAATTACTTTCAATTTACAAATTGGTGATCCTGAAATATTTGCAAGTCTAGATAAGCTAATCTGATTTTTTACTTTCTTTTTTTTTATTTTGTATTGCTGCAGAATGGGAAGCACCGGTGATACCAACTATGGTTCGTACACCTATGAGAACCTTGAGAGAGAACCCTACTGGCCTGCAGAAAAGCTCCGTATTTCCATTACTGGAGCTGGTGGATTCATTGCCTCGCACATCGCCAGGCGTCTGAAGAGTGAAGGCCACTATATAATTGCTTCAGACTGGAAGAAAAATGAGCACATGACTGAGGATATGTTCTGTCATGAGTTCCATCTTGTTGATCTTAGGGTGATGGATAACTGTTTGAAAGTTACCCAAGGAGTTGATCATGTGTTCAATCTCGCTGCAGATATGGGAGGGATGGGATTTATTCAGTCAAATCACTCTGTCATCATGTATAACAATACGATGATCAGTTTTAACATGATCGAGGCTGCAAGAATCAATGGAGTAAAGAGGTTATATTTCTTTAATCTTCTCGATTTCAGTTCTGTTATTATATTTAGCATTTTGTTCTGGTGGTATGAGACTGGTAATTGATACAGGTGGTAGCATCCATTAACTTGAAAGTCATGATATGATAATGTTTGTTTTCACTTCTGATGTTGGTGAATAAGAAAGAGTATTGCACACAGAAGAGAACAGTAGACTCAGCTTTTCAGGTTTCTTTGGAGATATTTTTCATCACTTATTTCGTCTTGGGATTCTATGAACTATTACAACTTTTGAGATAGAATCGAACAATCTATAAATTGACATTCTTTTCTGAAATAAGTTCAATTTTACCATGGCATGAAGCCACCTCAAAATTGTTGTTAAAATCCTTCACACAATCCAATATGTTGCTCACTACATTCTGAAAAGAGATCAAATTTGTTTCTCTGTTATCAGTGCTGAGTTTTCTATGAAATGGATTCCTTGAGGCACATCTTTTTGCGTGCAAATCTTAATATTGAATCCTCCAATTTGGATTCAGGTTTTTTTATGCCTCCAGTGCTTGTATCTATCCTGAATTCAAACAGTTGGAAACCAACGTGAGCTTGAAGGAGTCTGATGCTTGGCCTGCAGAGGTGCTTTTCTCTTGTAAAATTCATTGAGTTTTGATGTTGTACCATTACCAACATGAGTTATCTTGCTTTATTTTCAGCCGCAAGATGCTTACGGATTAGAGAAGCTGGCAACAGAGGAATTATGTAAACACTATAACAAGGATTTTGGCATTGAGTGCCGAATTGGACGGTTCCATAACATTTATGGTCCATTTGGGACATGGAAAGGTAAAATTGAAAATGCCCAGTGTTTCTTTTTTCTCCTTTCGCTTTCTAAGTGGTCCTTCTTCTTCATTTGACATTATTCTTTTATTTTTGATTTTCTCATAAAATTTTTGCAGGTGGGAGGGAGAAGGCGCCTGCTGCCTTCTGTAGGAAAGCTATTACATCCACTGATAAATTTGAGATGTGGGGAGATGGTCTACAAACACGATCTTTCACCTTTATTGACGAATGCGTAGAGGGTGTCTTAAGGTATCTTGACTTTTAGAGATGTGAGTTTGTTTCCTGACTTTTATAGAACACTGTTTGAAAGAAGAGTCTTAATACTAAAAAAAAGTGGTGTTGCTGAACCATAAAGTACACAACCTTTTTTTGCTAATGCTTCAGTTTTTGACATGCCCCAAGTTGCTCCCCTCTAACACATAATTCTTATTCCATAGCCATTAACCAGGCTTCTGTTATCCTATAGATGGTCGCTGTCTATCAGTAACTGGAGTGAAATTTCCCCAAAGTTCCTTATTTCGGAGATTCTATTTGCACGTTTCAAAGATTAATTGAATTGTTTTTACAAGTTCAGATTGACAAAATCCGACTTCCGAGAACCAGTAAACATTGGAAGTGATGAGATGGTCAGCATGAATGAGATGGCTGAGATTGTCCTAAGCTTTGAGGACAAAAAGCTCCCTATTCATCACATACCTGGTCCTGAGGGTGTACGAGGTCGAAACTCGGACAACACTTTAATCAAGGAAAAGCTTGGCTGGGCTCCTTCTATGAAACTGAAGGTGATGTGTCTGGGGTCTTCTCTTTTATTTTCTCCTTTTGTGTCCATCAACTGAACCCTTTGTGACATATCATTCACTTCACTGATTTCATCCTTGTGTTCTCTGCCTTACAGGATGGACTCAGAATCACTTATTTCTGGATTAAAGAACAAATCGAGAAAGAGAAAGGCCAGGGCAGTGATATATCTGTCTACGGGTCATCAAAAGTTGTGGGAACACAAGCACCGGTTCAACTTGGTTCTCTTCGCGCTGCTGATGGGAAGGAATGAGCCGAAGCCAACATTTTGACTTTAATGCATGATCCAGGTTTTGATTTCGTGCCACCGTATGTCAATGGAGTGAAAAGTGAAAATTCTGTTGTGTTTAATCTGCAATTACATTTTGCATGTATGCAATGAGTGCTTAAAACAGGAGCTGTCTGGTTCGTTCCTCGTCTTTGAAAACTCATGCCATGTTATGTCAAATTTACTCTATTTGTGATTTATCTCTTATGGTATATGGAGATCTTGTTTTCCTACTGTATTGAACACCAACGAAATATTATGACAGTTGGACGTCGAACTCAAGTGATCTTTTCTTTTGTTTGTGCTCTTGCAATGTCGTACTTGAGGGACGATGTTTTTCTCTTACTAAAAACACTCCGTCATGGGTTAGGATATTACCATGTTGGTTTGGGTTGCATTCTAAGACGGTCTTGGGCTTAAGTACAAACACTGAAACACACATGTACCAATGAGTAATTTGGAAAAATATATGTAGTAAGAAAGAATGAATAGAGAGAGTTGCGTGTGTCCTATAAAATTTCTAGTTGAGATTGAGTAATAATTGTCAAAATTCAGGTTTAACACAGATTAATTTCTTGCATTGCTTTGATCCGATAATATATATATATATATATATATTTGAATATCTTGATATATCTTGATCCTACATATTGGTTGGTTAAAATTTGTTGCTTTCACTTGTTTTTTCTTACCAACCCAACAAAAGCAAAATGATTATTTTCATGACAAAACTTATCTATTATTATCTTATATATCTTCTTACTTACAGATAGCCTGTCTTCCCGTGGATTAGTTTAGTGTTTAAATAATAATAATAAATAAATAATTTAATTTAGGTGATTACCAATTATTCACAATCTGCTTACCTAAAGATTCTCACTGTTCCTAATCAATCTCCAATAATTTGCTTAAATATGCTGTATACAAATTTGGTCCCAGCTTATCAATGATTTGGCCTTCTCTTACTTACTCAAACTTGTTAATAATAATTTAGATAAACAATAAACAAATTAACCAAAAATTATTCAAATTTAACAACCTTTTTTTTTTTTCAATTAACATCTGTGCGTGTGAGGTTTAGGATTGCTTTCTAAAGAGAACCAATGCCACTAGTATAAGATGAACAATAAGTTTTTTGTCTAAAAGGAAATCTGTATCTAATCTAGTTACCATTTTGTTTATTGGAAATTGAAGAAGTAAATGTTGTAACATCTGTAAATTTATCTACTCATTTTCTGATAGAAAAATGTCAATTAGATTAGACACTGACATCCAATATGAATAAATAGCATTACTTGTAGAAAATAATAAAAAGCAAAATAATAACAAATAATTCAAATTTAACAACATTTCAAGGAAGAGCCAAGACCGTTGTGGTCTGATGACATTCTAGTTAGATTCTTAAACTCTTAGTCAAGGGTTTAATTCCCCACCTCTACAATTCCCTTCGTAATATCAAAAAGAAAAAATTTCAAAGAAGTATGTGTGTGTGTGTTAGAGAGTGAGCGCGTTAGGTTTGGGGCTGCTTTCTAAAGAGAGCCCACTTCCATTACAAAGAATGGAGAATTGACCCCACAACTTCTATTTCTAATAATCGGACCCCATCAACCTTCTCCGTCGGAGAATAAAGAATAATACTATGTAGCACTAGTGGTGCTTGACACCAGTCTAAATGACATTTAATGTGTCATTTAATGATAAGTAAGATTAAATGAATAAATAAATAATCTACTTAATTCAACTTATCATTTAGTACCACCTTAATATGATGTGAAACACCAGTAGTGTTAAAATATAGCCAACACAGTGTATTAGCTAAAGGAAAAGAGTAAAAGACCCACGATATCAATGATTGTGAAATATATATAAAAATTAAAATCCTCTAAACCATACGTGATTACTTATATATTAAATGATAAACCCCATAAAATAATGAAGAAAATAATCATTAAATATAGGAGCCCATGAACGAAATATATAATTTGGAGTAGTAGGTAGCAGCGGATTAGAGATGTCATCCAAGCCTAGATTAGATTAGATTAGATTTTATTTGTTAGCATTACATATTTATATTCATCTTATTTTGCAGGGCAGTAATAAAACTCTTACAGGGAGCTCGCGCCCACCGTACAAATGAAATAAATATACCCCTTCTAGATATATTGGTGTTCAAAATAATATTTTTTGAATAGTGCTAATTATGTGGTATTCCTTGGTATTAAATAATAAGTGTAATTAAACGTGGCGGATTCTTTTAAAAAAAATGACATAATTTTTTCATGTTCTCACAGTCAATTACATTTTATTTATTCTTTTGTTTGGAGACAGTGAGACTAAAAAAAATATGGCGTTCGCATTTGACTTGCAAAAAAAAAAAAGGAAAATCAAATTTTTTATGTCAATCAAATTCCAAACTTGACTACAGAACCCCGAATGGAATTTCATCCAAGTCTTGACCAAAAAGCAGTATTATTATTATTATTATTATTATTATTTGGTTAGTATTGTTAAGTGAAGTAACCAAAATTAAATTATGTTAACCGAGGGTACGGTATGGTCAACAGTAAAAGCCCAAGAAAGTCAATATTCTTTGCTTGGGACCTAAATTTTACCACCCACCATCCCAAGGTATACACAAATGTCTCTCTGTTGGTACTACGCGTTTTATACATCCATTTACACACCCCCATTTCTTACTTATTCGTTGCAAAGCTCAGGTCTTGCAAAAGATTCCAACCTATGGGGAAAATAAAAGATGGATGCATATGTTGCATACTTACATGAAAGAAAAGAAAATAAAAAATACCAATTGTATTAATTATGTTTCAAAATAATGAGGATTTACCAACTCCTTTTCCCAAAATAATTAATGTATATCACAACTACTGGCATTATTATCTTTTACATCACATCAATAATATATATTTCTATATAATAAATAATAAGATAAAATTAATTTCCATTCAATGACAACAAAGTTATGAATTCCTGTACGTATCAACGAAGTTGGTTGTTTGTATATCTCATTGTAACTCTCAATAGATTTAAACTATCAAGTACCTAATTATGTTAGCCTCTCGAGTCATACTAAATACTACTGAGTTAACGCGCTGCATTCAATGCAAATTTTCATCTTTCAAGTCAAATCGACCACCAATGACCAATATAGTGACCTGCTCCCATTTTTAAGTCACCGTTGGGTTCGGTTACTGTAATCTCAAGGGTTTTCTTTCTTCAACAACCACCAAACGTTACCAAGTTGTAGAACTTGGAAAAAAGGCCCACGACAAGGGGCCAAAAACGGAAAACAAAAGCAAAAAAGTTATTCACAAAACCAAAAACAGAATATCACGTTATTCTAATGATCCCGTCACGGATTTCTAAACCGCAGCAACCCCCCACGCCCTCAGTCTCTTCATCCCACAAATTTCCTCCATTATCTTTTGCACTTCCCCCAAAATCATAAAACCCCATAACCATTTTACAAATAAAACAAGATACATTCATCCCCATCTCTTTCCTTGCCAGATTACAAGGAACAAATCGATAACCGTGATTCTGACACCCGCTCAGATTCTCTCTATTTCGTAAAAATACTACAACAATTTTTAAAATTTTATTCATTTATTGCCAAAATACAATACCATGATTCTTTTGCTTCTTTTACAGTCAGAATCGGCCACGCTCCTTCCTGTAAAAATAACGGAGCACCTAAACAAACAAAACTTCTTACCAAAATGTTCCCAGAAACAACGCTAACAAAACCTCCCATTAACTATATCTATATATATATATATATATATATATTTACTCAAAACCTTTTGACATCATTAGTGGCTTAAAAATGACTTCTTTACCGTATTTTCTTGATAACATGCTAAAAATAATGTTACCGAGAGAATCAGTAAAAAATTACTTTTAAGCAGTCAAAACCTTCCTCTTTTTTTTTTTTTCTTAAATTTTTTTTTTAGAGCTTTTCTTTCAGAAGGGCCGCCAATCCAGTGATCGCCGCTTTGTTCGCCCTCTTCGCATTTACTGCTGGTGGCTGCCATTGGCCCTCCCAAGCGGGCCCTTCAGGTTCACCTTCACCGAATATCAAATCCAATTCTCCCATCTCACTATCATCGGGCACATCCAAACCTTCGGCAGCTTTGGCTGGCTCCTCAATTGCGGCTCGGGTGTAAGGGCCAAGCCATTTTGACTTTATGTATTCCGCTTTACGCCATGGCGCCATGTGCATCTCTTTCTTCTTAAGGCTCTGTCGTGCGGCCTCAGATACAATTGAAACGATTTGCAGGAGTCGATCGGATTTTCCTATGAAAATGTAGGGCAGTAACTGAAGAATTCCCTTGTAATTGCTTGTTGATCGAGCAATTTCAAACTCCGAACGGAAATCCACGTCAATTATCAGCCTCTCACCGTCTATGATCACATCGATATATTCATATTCACCTGTGTACAGACAGATAATTAACAAAATTAAACCCTGATTGTGGATCCAATCAATACACAGATTTCCAGATCGGATGCGTACCAGCTGGAATGGATGGAGATTTTTCCCACTTGGATTTACAAATGGAGGCGCTGTGACCCAAGGTTACCAGACCCTCGGCCACGATTTTTCTCAAATCGTCTTTCCGCTTGCAGGTTTTGCTGTTTTCGACAATTTTTGAAGTGTCCGCTAAGAGATTCCTCTCGACTACACTCGCACACGGAATCAAGCTCTACAGAAAAACCAATTTAATCATGCATTAAAGAACGATTCTGAAGAAAATTTGTAAATGGAAAATTGACTGAAAATAATTGTACCTTGAGAGTATCGGAAGGGTCATTAAATGAAGAACTTGGAGTGTTGGAGTCCACGAAATCGAACTCGTCATCGGAGCTGTCATTGCTGTTTCCATTGAAGCAATTGCAGCGGTGACGCCCGTATTTCCCGGCGGAGGATGCCGACTGCTTGTCGTTATCCTCAATAAAATTCTGAACCATCTTATCCAAACAAATCGAGCTGGGCTCGAACTCCGCCACCGCCAAAGGCGCAGCGGTGGATGCGGCTGGCCCATCTTTTTCACCTCCAATGCTCAGCTTCTCAGCCGCTGAGATCCTCAGAACACTGTTGAACTGACGGTCGAACAGACGCTTCAACCTCGATTTGAACACCGGCGGCTTCACAGCGTCGTTCCGGATCGATGACTCACTGTACAGCCGCGAATCAATCGGTTGAATTCTCAGAGGATAAGGCATTTTAAAAAATACTCAACTACTCTGTTGTGTCAGTTGAATCTTCAGAGCTTGCGTACAAATATAAACTCTCCAACAAACCGAAAATCACCAAAAAGCTCTTCAAAAGGCTGGATTTCAATGTCAAAATTAATTCTTCAAATAAACCCACAAATAATAATTACAGCGAATATAAAACCCCAAAGCACAATACTACCAACAGAAATTAGAATTCCTAACAAAAGCTATGCGACGACGATCAGACACGAGAGCATTGTATAAATAAATCACTGAATCCGACACGTCGATGAAAAATTTCATCTTCCGGCGAGATTTCGGTCGCCGGCGGTGATAAGTAGTTGCTTTAGTAGTGCGTGAGACTCTGTTTTCTTGATTGACTGGAATTTTTAGCTAAGGATGAAGACAAGACGGGGGAGGTTTTATAGACAAAAAATACACTATCATTTATCATTCTAGATAAATAAATAGAATAAATGTGGCGGTTAATTACACATTGGGCGGACTGCCGCGTGGCGGATTATTGGAGCGGATTAACCTGCGTCCGGGTTTTGATTAAATGACAGGGCTGTGAGATTTTGGAAACCTTAGAGTCCCTTTTTTATCATGACGCGTGTCCAGCTCAAATCCTAAATGAATCATTTAAGAACGATTATGATTATTTTCTACTTAATTATTGTTATCCTAGGTTATATTATTGCAATCCTTTTTTTATCTTTATCCGTTTATTAGATTTGTGTTATAGATTCTTATACGACACAACCTGTCGCCATTTGCCATTATTCACCTCTTACATGGAGTAATTAAGAAAGAAAATCTCCCCATCTTTGTTTTTACATACTATATCTCCCATTGTGGAAGTAGTAAAAATGCGTTAATCGTCTAGTAAGAAAGCGTTTCTTGTTATGCAAAATTTATCATACAAATGACAGACGAACATTTGGCATATCGCGGGTGAGGTTATACATAATTCTTCAGTCCGTGTAAGTTTCTTACATGACACATAAAAGTCATGTATATGCCATATTATAATTCGCACTGCCGTATTGATGGTATGTTAAAAATATTTGTAAGAATAAAAAATATCTAATATTATATATGGGAAATAATAAAATTTCAAACGTTTTGTGTTATAAATTGTGCTAAACGCATGTGTAACGTAGAGCTTGATTAGTTGTAGTAAGTCAACATGAGCTGCGGAATTGATGTAGCTTGCTTAAATGTATGTCATGCATATGTCTAACTATTTCTAGCGCAAGACATCTGATATTATATCATTTTTCAAGATTATATAGTGAAATGGTAAACTATTATGATCTATAATTTGAAATTTCAATAGTTTTCAGAAGCCTTACATCTATTGCACAGGAAGAGCGGAGCCATAGCTGGCAAATTTTTTTTTTTTTTAAACAGTGGTTTAGTTGTGTACTTACGACCCACTCTTCCAATAGAGTCCAGTTCCACTACTAATATCATGTATCTTGCATGGTTGCATGCGATATGAATTTCGAATACATGTAGTTTGTAATGATACAAGCCACATACACTATAAAAACTTCTGAAGGTTTTTAAATATTTTCACCATATATGTGTTTTTTATTATAAAGTTGAGTGTTTTATTCAACTCGATTTTAAAACGATTGAGACTTGAAAGTAATCTCATTTCTAATAGAAATTTCAGACTTTAGGAAATGGACATGATCGCGATATTATGAACTGCATGCTTTGCACATCAAGTGTATAAATAATTTCCGGTGTATTTATCAAGTTCGATTAAAATAAAATGAAGCAAAATGGTGTGTTTATTATTTTATTATTATAAAATGCCGAGAATATAAATATAGTATGAAAATGCAAAATACGGGGTCTTCGTTTTTTGTGTAGGATAGGAACTTTAATGAAACGAAGGTACTGCTATCATTTCATCAAATGATGTCTCGATATTATTGAGTCACTTTAGGACATTTATTAATATCTTTAGTTTCGACACTTTTGGGAACATTGGCTCCTTTTCTCTTTTTCATTTTGAAAATACAAATCCCTTTTATTTATGTTTATGAGACTCCTTTCCTTTTTTTTTTTGAACAGTATGGGACTCCTTTCGGATAAACCATTTCAGATGTCCCAACACTAATTATTGTACATACATTTCCTAAAGAGCTTGCACCCTGTTTGGATTTAATTCCGACGGCCTGTAAAATTCGTCCATAAGTTCTTTCTTTTGCACTTTCACTCCTGAGTAATTTGTAGCAAAGGTCCTTAACCTTTACTTTCATCCTTAACCTTTATAGTTGGATGAATAAGTCCCTAACTTTTGTATTCATTTGACTTTCATCTAAATACGTTTATCTATTTATTGAAATTTTAAGGTCTAATTGGCAACGACTTAAATGGAATACTATTATAAGAGCAAAATTAATGTAAAAAAAAAAATCTAAGGGAAAAAACTAAGAGGAAAAAAAACTTATTTCCAAATAATGTGTAAAGGGAAAAACTGAAGGGATGTGAATTGGACATATGACGTTATTTTGTTAGATTGAATCATTACATGATTTAAGTTTGTTTCGGGAACGCAAATTTTTCCCCCACATTAATTGTGCTATAAGAGCGAGATTAATGTATGAGGAAAAAAGTTAAAGGGAAAAAACTAAGAAGAAAAAACATATTTTCAAATAATGTGTAGAGGAAAAACTGAGGAGAAAATATGACTTGGACACGTGGCGTACTTTTATTGGATTGAAAGGTTTGTGGGGCAAGCAAAATGAGGGAGGGGGAAGGAGTAAATGAGGGGCTAACACCCTCCCCTTCCAAAAAAAAAAAAGTATTTTACACCTTAAATTCATTACATTGTTTGAGTTTATAGAGGAAAAACTCCCACATTAATTGTGTTCTAATTGAAATTAAATTTCAAATTCACGTGAGAATATAAAAAAAATCGACACATCTGGATAGAAAAGTAAGACACGCGCGCACGCACACACATATTTGGAAAATAATAATCTTTATTTCAAATCAAATATGCAGAGAGACACAAGTGTCCTTGCCAAACAACCAGAAAAGTGAACGATAAATTTTTAAATTAAGTTCTATGTTACTGCTTTTTCATCACATTTAAATGGTTGTCAAATATTGAGGATCTTTGCTGCAAATATTAAAAAATTTAAAAAAAAAAAGACAAAACAGTGATTTTGGTTGTTATGGGCGTAGAGATTGAAGTATTACTTATTCTAGAATTTCTAAACTTTAGTAGATATATCAAGTGACAAGAATAAGTAAAGTGCAAATGAATGGGACTAAAATGTCATTTATATTTTGGTGGTTGTATCATGTGTGGATCATTTTGTTGCTTGTCTTTTATATATGGTGGTTGAGGCATCAAAATCCCAGTTGAGAATAATTGATTAAGGTAACACAAACTCATTAAAAGTTACTATCAAATCATAATTATTTGGACAAGTTAATGATTCACACCCTCCCCAACAATGTTATGCAAAAGATTTCTTTTTAGTTTTTACATCAAATAATTCAATAGAACAATAACCGTTTGGTACAGAAAAAGAAAACTTCCATATGAACTTCTAAACAATTAGAAAAACTTCTATTGTAACACCCTACGAAAATTTAAAATAAAATTTGTCAAATTATAAGACGTATGCTATTTTTGTAATTAATACAAAGCGCTAGTTTTGCCAAAATTATAACACATTCGTTATTTTTATAAATACTTAATTGTTATTTTTGCCAAGTGTCTAAGACACTTGTCATTTTCCCAAATTATATAATTGTTAGTTTTGCCAGGTATCTAAGGCACTTGGTAATGTTGCAATTTTTGGATTCTATATGCTATATAAATACACTTAAATCTTACCTTCTATAAAAACAGGCAAATGATTAAAGAAATTTGTCCAAAACAAGAAAAGGCAATAAAACACTACTCAAAACATCCCAAAACACTCTCTTTGCCCTTAAAATAATGCCCTCTCCATATATTTATATATATATATATATATATATATATAAGATCTCCACTTAAAAGACACTTTACTAGAGAAATATCAAAATTGTAAAGGGATTTGTTCAATGAATTTTTGGCAAATATTTAAGGTGAGTAACGTTTGCCTTAGCTCCTCTTTTTCGAAACTCATTCCCTCCTTACATCTCTTTGGTATTCGATATTTGATTGTGCGTAATTACTTCTTATACTCTTATTGTATTGCTTTGATATTTGATTATTGACGGTGTACCAATACTTTGGATAAACCATTGTTATTGTTCATGGACATTGCTAGTGGCGCTGTTTACTCATTTGCTTTGCTTTGTGATACTATGGCCTTGCTATATAGTCTTGGCCATTTTGAATTGTTATTGAATCTTTGTGTATTTTGCTTATAGATAGAGGCTAAACTAGTAGTGGTGCAACTTATACTTATGATTAGCTTCCTTGTAGTATTATGATATTCTTTCATTTCATCATGAGCCAACGCATGTCATTATTCACTGAGTACATTGTACTCACCCTTCTTTCCTACAATCCTGTAGGTATTAAATTAAAGCTATATGGCTAGATTGTCTCAAAGTTAGAGGACATACATGTATGTGATCGAGATTTCGGCGCGTGGCTGATGTTTCATTGTGGGTAGCCCATAATGCATTTAATTATCAGAGTGCTCAGTGAAAGAGTCTCAATAGCATTTAACTTGTATTTGTAAAGTCTCGCCCTCGATTTTGAATTGAGACAACGCTTCCGCTACCGATATTTCGAGATAAAATGGTGATGAAATTGGGGGCATAACAAGTATTCCGCTGGGGGGAGACCCAATATTATACCACCATCTCTTTCGGTTCTTCGGTCATCCAGAGGTGTATATTCCCATTCTGCCTGGATCCTTTCCTCTTCTTCCATACCTATTTAGAATAGTACTTTTGATAATAATTATTGTCTCAATGTTTACTGAATTTCGAAGACGAAATTCATTTAAGGGGTGTAGATTATAACATCCCGCGAAATTCTAGAAATATAATTGTTATTTTGACAACAATAGGAATAAATAGTAAAATCTTTCTTCATTTGTATCCCAAAATTTAAAGTTTATTATTCAAATAAATAAAGATTGGCCAAATCATTCCCTAAATACATAGTGCTAAATTTGCTAAATTGGGAGACGCTTGTTATTTTTGTAATTACCAAATTGGCAACTCTAAGACATGTGATATTTTTACAATTAATGGATAGTGTTAGTTTTGCCAAGATTGGAAACACTTTGTCATTTTTTAAAATAATAAACTTGCTACTTTTGCCAAGTTTTAAGGCATATGGCATTTTTATAATTAATAAAAATTGCTAATATTACCAAGTGTCAAGACACTTGTTAATTTTACCAAATTTTAGGACACATGCTATTCTTTCAATTAGTGGATTTCAAAGGTTAGTTAAAAACAATTAAATCTAAACAACTATAAAAATAGCCCCAATATAACATCCCGCAAAATTGCATAAACAAATTATGCAAAATAATCATCACTCTAATAATGATGTGAAAGTTACTTGAACTTGTATTAGTTGAAAGGTTATAAGATTATGACAAAGTGATCGAATTGAATTGCATAAATTGTAAAGTTACAAGATTTCCCACTTGAATGAATACCAAGAAATAGAATTGTATTGAACTTCAAAGTTCTGAGGTTGCTATTCAAATTGAATTGAAATATGACAATATAATTGTAGTCAAATTATTGCAAGATTGTTACGCAAATAAATGTCAAAAATTTGTAAAATGACGATTATTGACAACATGATGAATGCTTTGACAATGAATTGGAATTTGAATGTGGTTATTGGCAATGATTGAATAACAACACGAGTTTGCTATTGACAAATGTAAATACTTTGACGATAACCACTTGAGACGTCACAAGATTCAAAGATTGTTACTCAAGTAATGCCTAGAGACAAGAATGTGGCTATTAAATTGTATAACTTAAAGTGTAGCCACTTAATTGAGAAACTACATTAAGTCGAAGGATTCAAATAGAACAGGTTAAAAGGTTACAACCTAATTATACGATAGCATAAAGTATAAGGACTGCTCGTACAGTTTGCCACCTTTGCCTTCCAAGTGTACGACGCCACGTCACACCACGTGTCTCGTTCTTATTGGCGGAACCCAAAAGTTTATTAAAAATAACTAAATCTAAATATTTTCTATCGAATATATATAGGGGGTAGGAGGTGAGAATTTCTCAACCTCCCAACCAATCCTACCCCTTTCCACATCCCTCTCTCCCTTCCTCTCCACTCCCATGTCTTGGCTCTTTTTACCCATGTTTTATTTCTTAATAGTGAGTATCATGAACCTCAAAAAAATAAAAGAAATTCATCTAAAGGAAGTGAGAGGAGGAAAACAACCCTTAAAACCTATCAAACACTTGGTTTAACACTTAGAAGTGACCCTCTACCATATATATGTAAGAAATACAACTTGAAACGTCACTTTGATAAAGGAAAATAAAGGTTTTGAAGACACTTATCAACAAGTCAAGAAACTTTTGAAAAAATCAAGATTGAAAGAGGTGAGTAACTAGTGTTTTAATTTCCTTTTCGCATTTATGATGCTTTGATATGATAATTATGATTTTAATTGAAGTATTATATGAGATAAACATAGATTTGTTGCATTGAAAAGAAAGATTGATTTGTTGCATTTGAATCACTAGTTGCTCTACCCGTTTTGTATTGAATTGCTTTGAATTGTTATTTACACTATGATCTATTCAATGATCTTGGGATAAGGAAGATTAGTGTGGTGATTGCTTTGAATTGGAATTCCGGTAGGGGTCAACCGGGGTTCATTGTGGAACTACTTAAATGTACATAGCCATGATTGAATTGATTGAATGACTCTTGCGCGTACCACGAGTAGTAGTTTAACTAGTGATAGGACCCATTTGTGCATTGAATGATTTTCTTGAAAATAAATCTTTCAAATAAAAGACGAATCAAAGGGTTTTATTACTCACTGAGTACTTCGTACTCATTCCCTTATTTCTACAATTTTGTAAATGATTGAAGATATGACATTTGAAAAGTAAGACAAGCCATGTATTGGAGCATACTCGCGAAGGGTAGAGTTTTATATGTAGTGACAACCTGTCTCTGAAAATATTATGAATTTAATACCCCTTGTATTAACAAATATGATCGCCTCTCTATAAATGTATTTCTAATTTTGTATAACATTGACAACTTACCTTCTAGTTTAATAGTTTTCTAATATTTTGTCTTGAAAAGATTAATTTTGCTCGTTTTGACAATCAATGAAAAATATCTATTAATCTAACTTGTTGAGTTCTTTGCAGTGAAAAACCGAGTTGCAATGATTCTTTAAAATATAACAACTTGTTAGTTTAAATAATTAGCTTTATTAAGTCAAAAGCTATTTGTTTATTTTGTATGTCCCGTCCCCGCTATTTATAGTAGAGCTTTCGCTACGGAATTTATTAATTAATAGAAGATGTTTGAAAATATTATAAAATTAGCGGGGGCATGACAACCAAACTAGGAAAATTCACAAAAATCTTCTCTAAACAATCCACTTAACTCTTCCCTATCCCAAAGTAATTAAGGAAGTTCGTCCAACCCTATTGCGGCAAGAAAAACACTAATTAAAACTCCCCAAAACACCCTATTTGCATTAAAAATAAAGTCATTTCCATATACATATTAAAACCCGACTTAAAGAAGACACTTTACTTGTGAAATATCAAAGATTTGAAGGCATCTTCTATCTAAAATTGTTCAAAGAATTTTTGTGGAGAAAGGTGAGTAACCGATATTCTGATTCCTTTTCAATCATGCATTAAACTTTCATAAATTGAATATGAACTTTATGCATTGTTATTGAAACAAAGATTGATTTATTGCATTTATATCTCTAATCAATGCTCTACCCATTTTGAATTGCTTTGTAATAATATGACCTTACTATGTGGTCTTGGTCATTTTGGCTATGTAGTAATCTTTGTTACCTTGCTATGTGGTATTGGCCAATTTGAATTTTTATGGCCTTACTGTGTGGTCTTGGCCAATCATGTGCCCACTATGAGTAGTAGTTTAACTACTAATAGAGCCCATTTGTGTATCGAAAGGCTTTGTGTATTCAATAGCTTTGTGTATCTAAATGCTTTGTGTATTCAATTGCTTTGTGCATCTAAAGGCTTTGTGAAATACATGTTTTTCTCAAAAATGAGTTTTCTTATATGAAAGGTAAATCAAAATATTTGGTTATTTACTGAGTACGTTGTACTCACTCATTCCTTCCTCTTTTACAAGCTTGTAGGTATTGAATTTAGAGCCTTATGGCCAGATCGTCCCAAAGATAGAAAAGATATATATGTATGTGATCGAGATTTCCGTATGTGGCCGCAATAATTATTGTACACTAATATTGAATATAATAGTGTTTGAATTGTATTTGTAAAGTCTCGCCCTCGATTTTGAATTGAGACAACGCTTACACTACCGATTTCGAGATAGAAAGGTAATGAAATTGGGGCGTGACATTTATAATATAATTTCATATGAAGTATTTATATGTTGTAAGTTTGTCACCGATGTAGTTAAGTAGCCGGTCGATAACTTGAAACCTTTGTGCTGATACAAAAGGCGCATACGTACCTTTTACAAATGAGGCCTATTCCAAGTGAAATCGAAACCCTTTTTGCCTATGGAATTTTGTACTTTGTAATGACCCATGTTACTTAGGCAGTAGGCACACAAGAAACTTCAGAAAATAATTTTATATATTATTTACTTTAAAACGAAGGTATAATCACATTTTCCAATCAAAATATCAGACTCCACACACAATATAACATAATAGAGTAGAATATATGGATGAATTTCACATATAGATTGTGACAGAATTGAAGGTTGGGAGTGACATTTGAGTATAAAATATTCATTCTAATACACAACTTTTTCTCCAGAATGACTGTAGAATAAGTAAAAGCAAATTCTCAATGATGGAATTTTTCTTTTCTTTTCTTTCCTTTTCTTTTTCTTTTTTTTTTTTTTTGCTTTCATCATGACCATAAATAAAAATTTGTACATGTCTATTTGCAGATATTCTAACAAAGTAGGTTTCAAACGAGCAAATATAGGAAAAAAAAAAAGGATGATGATGATGATTATCAAAATAAAAGTGCGAAAAGTGATAGGTTAAGAAGTAAGGTGTTTGATAAGAAAAGCTAAGGTTTAGGAGATAATGGTTATTTTCTTTTCGCTATCCCTCTCACCAAACCGCCCCCCGCCCGTCTCCTCTCAACTATTTTTGTTTGGATTCAATGCCTTTCCCATTAATCTTTTTCATTTTTACTGATCTTAAAATTTAAACTGTCAAGAGTTTTGAGGATTAGGTCTTTGATAATGCTTTTTTTTGATACAATTGGGGAAATTTTGAGGAGGGGATAGACTCGAACCTTGGATCATGTCTTTGTAAAGATTGCTTTTCACCACTTGAGTTATCATCTTTAATCTCTTTGATATTCATTTTTAGTCACAATTTCAGTAAGAAAACAAGAATTTTGCCCCCCACAAATTTATTTATCCAACATGACAAATAGGAGTCGGAGGGACGAACATGATAAGCAAACAATGATTTAATAGCCACTTGTTGAAACTCGTCCCAAATTTTCGTTTTCTTGACAAATGAAAAAAATGAACAAAAGAGGCCACAGTGCATTATGAATATAGAGTTTTGGTCTTTATTGTGAACTTTGACGTGAATTATTCAGTGAATTATTCCAGTCAGCGGATGCTGCATATTTTTCAAGAATATACCCAACGCCTAACCCTCCTCTACTTGGAGCTTATGACGCTTCCACTGCAATTTGTCGCGTTAAACAAATGAGATACTCTCCAAATGGAGTTAAACAACTTAATCGATCAAGAGTAGAGTTGTCAAAGTCTAAAGTTTAACCTGTTAATATAAAATTCTATCAAGCAAAAATATCACTTCACATAAAATTTACGTGGGATGATACAACTCGTAAGTTGATACATCTCTCGTCATGAAAACCTTGATGATACAACATTTGTTGAAAAAGTCATCCTTGAATGTCAATAGGAATACCTTTTGAAGAATTCAAAATCGACCTGATCAGTTTGTCCTGATGAAAATACAAAGAGATACGTGCCAAAGCTGTCAAATATATGTGCTTCTTTGTCAAATTATTAGCAGATGAAATTCCTTTGAGAGAGTCAATCAAAATAATAATAATTTTTGTTGTCTTTTTATTTTTATTTTTTTTATTTTTGCAATCGAGAGTCAATCAAATTTGATTTTTTTTTGGCGGGGGGGGTGATATAAATATATGCCGCCAAGAAGATTAAACGGAGGTGAGGCAAAAAAAAAAAAAGAAGAAAAATTAATATAAATATATGCTGCATCAGTAAGAAGATTAAAAGGAGACGAGGCAAAACCAAACAAGAATTATTGTAAAACAGACATCATAGAACAAATCAACATTGATATTTCCTTACAAAATTTGCCAACCATAGACCCAAGTCTTAAATATCTCAAACACAAAGCATCTAACTCAACACGGCAAATAAATCATGCTTCTTGTTAGAAAAGTGAAAAAAAAAAAAATACAACCTCGATACTACATATTACAAGCATCTGATGCAGGAAGCTGAGTTATGGTTCAAGGAAAGAGATATTGCAAATTTGCAACGCATAGCTGCATTTTGACAGGTACAATAGATAGGTCGAGGATCTAATTTCTCCTATTCTGCCAGCATGTCGTTGCATTTCATGGAACAATCATGACCTGAACAGATTGCAACATGTCAGAGACAGCAACTACCAAATCACCTGATTTAATCATTCCCCGGGCTTTGAGCAAGGAGAAAGTCTTGTTCAAGTTGCTTTCCATGTCGTCAGAAAAGCTCAAGCGGAACGGAATAAGACCCCATTGCAAGTTCAAACGTCTACGTACAGACGTTGTGGAAGTGAATGCAAAAATGGGACAGTCGGGACGACAGCGTGATAGAAGGGA
>CAVNYN010202741.1:0-25148 GCA_963692815.1 Nyctanthes arbor-tristis | reverse complement strand
AAAAAAAAAAAAAAAAAAAGCATGTTTGAAAAACATACTTTTTTCTTACTCTTAAAAGAATGAACAATCTGACAGTAACACCCACCTTATGATTAAATAAGTAACCTGTTCACTTCTGTTCAAACGCACTCGAGTGCGCCACTCAAAAGAAGTTTCTATAGGCCTGTTTTCTTGTAGTTCTCTAACTTCTAGTTAACCAATTCCTTGTCTTTCCAATATTTTCCCACTACAAGTCTCCAAATTCCTATTTTACTGCCGTCACAGACCTGGTCTAAGAGAATATATTAAAATGTGTCCGAAGCCAAATCACAACAAGAGTCCTCTTTATAAGAGGAACTCAGCCTGTTTAAAAAATATTTAAATAAACAAACCCAGTGCATCACGCTGTTACACATTTTATTTACATTTTCCAAACTTATAAGTCAATTAGAGGAACATTTGCCATTTTGGATCAACAGCTTGATGCTAAAATTTGCAACTGCCTGTTGCAAACAACAAGGAGAAATCAACCTAACATTTATCTGGCACAGACCAAAAACAATAAGTGTTCGTGGAAGGAGCTCGACAGTCAAATTTAAATGCAAAGTGATCTGAAATGCAGGTGAACAACAATAGTTCACTATCACCACCTCCTTTCATCAATATTCAACCTTGCATTCATAATACCGCAAAAACTCCATTGCCAGTTCCCTAAAAACCATGTAATAATAACAAAATGAATGCAGACTTACACAAAAAGATGGCATAAACTGCATCACATATGAGAAGAAGACTGACAAACAAAAATATGAGAGAGAGAGAACGGACCTGATGGATTGGTGGGTACATAGAATTGGTACAAACAGGGCATTCAAGCAATTCATGGACGCTTGTAGGGCCATTTACAGATAGCACCACAGTAGGCTTTGAATAATGCTGATGGTGATTATTTTGGGGATGATGAGAAGCCACTGATGACTGGATCTCTTCATCCTCAATACCATCTGAAGAAGGCACACACTCCACGCTTTCCATTTCAATTGTTGTCATTTGGGGGAAGAATCCGAATTGCACACGAGGACCGATCTCCGTCCGACCCCGAAGAAACCTTTGACTCTGCCGAAATCTCGGTTGTCCAAATCCAGGAATCCAAACTCTCTCCGAAGTGTTAGATAGATGCCCACTTCAGAAAAACCTGTGTTTTGCAGAAACCTCTGATTTAAAAAAAAAAAGAAAAAAAAAGAAAGAAAAAGAAAAAAGAAAATGGGGAAACAAAATTCCAGTCATTTATAGAAATATGAGATACCACCTACCTCCTAAACGATAATCTTTTATGAAAATATCAGATGCCTCTCTTCGAGAAATCCAAAATATTTTGGTAGAAATGTGAGATACCCCGCTAAGAAAAATTCAATCTTTTGCCGAAATGTCAACTACCCGCTACCAAAAAAGCAATCTTTTGTAAAAACATCAGATGCCCAGATTATAATATTTGCTCTTCTGCAGAAATCTGTGATGCCCAAACTCAGGAAGATCCTAATTTATGGAACTCCGGTTATCTGTTTCCTCTTTTTCTCCTTCACTTTCTTCCGTTTCTTCCTTCAGAGAGGTTGATTTTCAAGAAAGAAGAAACCAAAAGAATTTGGAAGAAAATGAAAGAGAGAGAAATCGATACGGTTCGATTCTAAAAAAACTGAACTGTCTTCTCCGCAATATAGAGGTTCTTTTCCTCTCTATCTGGTTTCTTTTGGGAGAGAGAAACTAGGATAGCCGTTGATCATCAATATAATTCGAAGTTTTATATTAATCCAACGGTTGTGGGATGCATTATTAATTCCAGTTGTTATTCGTTGGTTGAGAATGTATGATATTTTTTATGAATCCACAATTTGTTCAAGGAAGTTAGACGTGCGTGGAAGACTATTAAATACAATGTATTCATAATGTTTAAATTTAAGTTGATTCTAATATGCAAGTTAGTGATAAAACAAGATGCAAGTTGATTAGTTTGTGCAAGTGGATTATTCATTCAAGTAGCATTCTTTGATATGCAAGTGAGAGACCAAGCAAATGGATTATGAGTTGAATACATCTACAACTTGTAAGTTGATATCAAGATTAGATATTTTAATTATAAAGTTGTAATTTATAATTACCATTTTGCCCTTCCATGCATCTATAAATAGTAGATTGTATTCTTCATTTTGATCATCAAATCAAGAGTGAAAATTTCCTCTCCATAGTTTCTTCTCTTTTCCTACTCTATATTTTTCAATATTTTCTTTAGTTTCTTTAGTTTTATAATACGTCATCAGCACCGGATTCTAACCCATTGATCACGGTGTTATAGCCAAAGTTAGTGAAAATTCAAACAAGTTATTCTTTCCTTATATCAGATGTATACTTTCTAAACTGTTTTTCTACCGCCTATAATGGTTGGTTCTTATTATGTTTATATATATAATATCTATATATGTTATATTGCCTATTAATGGCTGGATCTATATGTCATGTCGTCCTTAAAGTATTGAATTCATTATTCATATATAACCTTTGAAGGGATATAAGTTGTTGCTAGGTACCGCATTTATGCATGGTTTAGGATTCCTAGCAAAATATTATGTTGCTCATGAAGAAGCACATAAGAATCTGTTGTTATTCTTGAAGAATATCACATGCTAGTAGACCATATTATTCTTGAAGAAAAATGGGAAAATTACAAAGCTTATATATGTAGTAGTTGATGTTCTTGAAGTAACACAACTAGAAGTTTCATATATGTTGATATTCATAAAGCTAGATGACTTTATATTATGGCTATTTATGTTTATATTAACTTTATATGTTTAAATTTTGTATTTGTTGAAGTGTTTGGTTCATATAAGATAGTATTAACACTTGACAAGTTAGCAAAAGAAACTATAATGTTAAAATTCATCTCTATCATGCATCAACAACAACTTTGAGATTAAATTTGTACTTACTAGTGGGTCTTTTGCTTATGACACAAATTTTACATGATAAATATATGAGTTTAGTATCATAAGAATTTTATCGTTCGAAAATCGGACATCAAATAGGTGAGATATGATTTTTCTAAGCAACTATGTCAGTGCTGTCTAAATTATAGTTTAGTCTTGCATGGCATAGTTCTTATCACTTTTGCTTGTTCTACATGTCAAAATAGTTTCCCATATTTCTCAGTTACAATTTAAACTCATACGTAAGCTCAAAATTGCAAGGAATCATTAAATACAATGATTGTATAAATATTAACAAGATATATTAAATGTAGTCAACTAGATATGTGTAGCATTTCATGCAATGAACTTTTGTTATGGACATTGACCAGATTACAAAATCTTCAAATCTAATACTTGAATATACATCTCCCTCATGCTAATATCTATTATGAATTAAGTTATGTGATCTTTGAAATCTAATATGTATGTGTTAACACGTCTTTATATATGACAATTGTTATTGATATATTCAAGTTACTAATCTTATTCTTGATTTCTATGATAGTTCTAAAATGGCAACTTTGACAAAGATTGATTTCTTGGCTCTTGACATCACAGGAACTATCTTTCATGGATACTAGATGCCGAGATTCACTTGGAATCTATGGGTCTTCGCAAAACAATACAAGAAAATAATAATGTTAAAAGTCAAGAGAAAGCCAATGCTATGATATTCCTTCATCGTCACTTAGACAAAGGATTAAAGAGTCAATATCTCACGGTGAAAGATCCTGAAAATCTGTGGAGAAGCTTGAAAGAGCGTTATGACCACCAAAAGACTATGATATTGCCCATAGCTCATTAAGAATGGATACACTTAAGGCTACAAGATTTTAAGTTTGTAGCGGAATATAATTCAAAAATGTTCAAAATCAGCTCCAAACTGAAATTATATGGAGAAAGGATTACTGATAAGGAAATGTTAGAAAAAAATATTGTCTACATTTTATGCCTCGAACATACTTCTGCAACAATAACACCGAGAATGAGGATTTAAAAAGTATTCTAAATTAATATCATAATTGCTAGTAGCCCAACAAAATAATGAGCTATTGACGAAAAATTATAAATCTCCTCCAACTGATTCTACAGCATTTCCAAAAGTAAATGCTATGTCATCTACTAATCGTGGACATAGACGTCAACAAAGTCGTGGTCATGGTCATAATCGTGGCCGGGGTTGAAACCATGTTTGGGATTGTGATGAATATAAGTATAATCCTTTAAAGTTTAAGAAATCTACACATAATGAAGGAAAAGGGAAATCCTATTATGCCACTAGGTCGAAAGCATCGAATTCTATATGCTATAGACGCTGTATAAAAGGACATTGCTCACATACCTGTCGTACTGCCAAACATCTTGTAGAATTGTATCAAGAATCCCAAAAGGAAAAGGGAAAGAGTATGGAACTAAATTTCACAAAAGAATGTAGAAGTAAATTTCACAGATCAAGGGAACACTTCTAATTTTGACCCTTCAGAAATGACTCATCTTGATACCACGGATTTTTTTGAACAAGCTGATAGAGATATGCTCTCCAGTGATGATATAAAACTCTTGATGGAAGATTAACGAATGAAAGCATTATCTAGTATCAAAGTTATATTAGTTATGACTATTTACGTTTATGTTTTACTAATGTTAGTGTGTATGCTTATTTTGTATTTTGCATGTTATCTTAATGAATATCAATTTAGATGTCTTACGTTACTTATTATAAATTTTTCCTTTTTGAAGAACATAAACACTAACACTTCTTCAAATGACTCTAAGATTGGTAAAGATTTTTGCTTAATAGATAGTAGTACAACAAATACCGTCCTCAAAAGAAAAAATATTTTACAAACTTGATTATGGGGAAATCTAATGTCAACACATTATCAGGTTCTGTAAATCTTATTGAAACCTCCGGAAGAGTTATTATTAGATTAAGTAGAGGCAAGGGATTTATTATTAATGATGTATTATACTCCACCAAGTCAAAGAGAAATCTATTAAGTTTTAAAGATATACATCGAAATGAGTATCATGTTAAAACTGCAATTAAAAACAATATAGAGTATCTCTATATTATTTCAAATGATACATGTGTACTAGAGAAGTTATTTGCAGTATCTTCTGGTATGTACTATACAAGTATTAGTATAGTTGAAATTAGGGCTGGGCATCGATCGGGTCGGGTCAGGTTGGGTTTGGGCCCAACCCGAACCCGACCCGACAGTGACTCGGGTTGGCATTTCAAAAATTGGGCCGACCCGGATCGGGACCAAAGCCCGACCCGACATGAGTCAAGTTGAGTTGACTCGGGTCGGATCGGGTTGTCGATTTGGGCCTGCAGTGGGCCCAAAATTTAAAAAAAAAAAGAAAACTAGTCAAAATTCATTTGTGGCCCAAAAAATTTTAAAACTCACAATTGGCCTAGTATTACAAAGGCCCAAATACACTAATACATATCAATCTACATCAAAAACAAAAGAAAGAAAAAAAGCCTGGCCCACATACACTACTAATACATATCCAAATACACTACAAGAAAAAAGACCTAGCCCAAAAAAATAAAAAAATCAAGTTGAACTCGACTCGGGTTGACTCGGTCGGGTTTGCCGGGTTCACCCGGGTAGCTCCGAGTCAACCCGGCACCCGACTCGACCCGAGTCGGGTTACTTGTTTTCCAACCTCATCCGACCCGTTTACTGTAGCAACCCGACTCGATTCGACTCATTTCAGGTCGGTTGAGTCGGTTTTGACGGTTTTTCGGATCGGATGCCCAGCTCTAGTTGAAATAAATATTTTGTTGAAACTGAAGTTCGATGTTTCAAAGGATTTCATTTTTTGGCGTGATCGGTTAAGCCATCTCAGATCAATAATGATGGGAAGAATTATTGAAAAATTAAAATAGACGTAACTTGAAAAACCAGAAGATTCTTCAAACTAATGAATTTCTGTGTGATGTTTGTTCTCTAGGAAAAATGATTACAAGACCATCACTAGCTAAAATTGGAACTGAATCCCCAGTATTTTTGAAACGAATTCAAGGTGACCATATATATGGGCACATATACCCTCTATGTAGACTATTTAGATATTTTATGGTTTTAATAGATACATCGACTAGATGGTCACATGTAAGTCTATTATCTACTCGCAACCTAACATTTACGAGATTGCTTGCTCAAATTATTTGATTACGAGCACAGTTTTCAGATTATCCAATCAATACAATTTGACTTGATAATGATAGTGAATTTACTTCTAAAGCTTTTAATGATTATTGTTTATCAATTGGGATAAAAGTTGAACATCCTGTAGCTCATGTTCATACACAAAATTGTCTAACAGAATCATTAATTAAACGCCTCCAATTAATTGTTAGACCTTGACTCATGGGAACAAATCTCTCTGTTTTAGCATGGGGACATGCTATTTTGCATACGGTAGCACTTATACGCGTCAGGCCAACATCTTATCATAAGTTTTCCCCATTGCAATTGGTTTTTGGTCAAGAACCAAATATTTCCCATATAAGAATTTTTTGTTGTGCTGTATATGTGCATATTGCTCAACCACAACGTACTAAGATGGGTCCTCAAAGGAGATTGAGAATATATGTAGGGTATGAATCACCCTCTATAATAAAATATTTTGAACCTCAGACGGGAGATATTTTTACGGTGCGGTTTGCCGGCTATCATTTTGACGAGACAGTATTCCCAGCATTATGGGGAGAAAAAAGAAAGCTGAAAAAAGAGATCACTTGAAATGCATCATCTTTGTCTAAACTTGATCTTTATAATGGACAATGTGAACAAGAAGTTCAAAAGATTATTTATTTGTAAAGTATAGCCAATTAATTACCAGATGCATTTATTGACATTAAAATAATAATCAAGTCTCACATTCTAGCTGAATATACTCCACTTAAAATTAATGTCCAAGAAGGACAATCTGTGGTCAATGAATCTAAAGTACGCCTGAAGCCTGGTGTGGTAGTTGGTTCCAAAGATAAAAATCGAAAGAAAAATGGAGCAACAAATCAAGATGGTCATATTAAGGCAAGGACTCTTGTAGAACTTAATCCAAAAACTCCAGAAGAAGTTCATGTACCTGAGAATAATGATAATGAAGAGATCTCGATAAATTATGTTCAAACGAGAAAGAGGTGGAATGGAAAAGAAACAAATGTCGACAATAATTTTGCATGCGATGTTGCGTTGAGTATTATAAATGAAAACGAGAATGAAGAACCAAAATCCGCCAAAGAATGTTGACGTAGAAGTGATGGGCTAAAATGGAAAGAGTCAATAAAAGCTTAATTGAATTCATTAGAAAAAAGCAAAGTGTTTTGACCTATTATTCAAACCCCTCAAGGGAAAAAGCTTGTTGGTTTTAAACAGGTTTTTGTGCAAAAGATAAATAAGAAAAATGAAGTCATGAGATATAAAGCACGACTTATGGCACAAAGATTTACTCAAAGGTTTGGTATTGATTATGAAGAAACATATTCCCCAGTAATGGACGCTATTACATTTAGATATCTAGTTAGTTTGATTGTACATGAAAAATTAGATATGCGTATAATGGATGTGGTCACAGCCTATTTATATGGCATGCTTGACATTGATATCTATATGAAAATCCCGGAAAGATTTAAAATGCCTGAATCATACAATTCAAAACTTCGAGAATTATTTTCAATCAAATTACAGAGATCGTTATATGGTTTAAAATAATCTAGTCGCATGTGGTATAACCGTCTCAGTGAATACTTGTTAAAAGGAAGATATATGAATGATCCTATTTGCCCATGTATTTTTATAAAGAAATTGTCACGAACGCAATTTTTATACAGTAGCGGAAGCCTTTGACGGTTAAAAATCGATACAAATACAGTTCAAAATATCGAGGTGCTTTCGCTGTGCACTCTGATGATTAAATGTTCTGTGGGCTACCCACAACGAAACCTCATTCACACACACCGAAGTCTCGATCACATACATGTACCCCCTCCATCTTGGGACGATCCAGCCACATAGCTTCTTAATTTAATACATACAAGATTGTAGAAAAAGGGGGGATGAGTACAAACTACTCAGTGAATAACCAAATATCTTGATTCGCCTTTCATATAAGAGAACGCATTTTCAGGAAAGCCGTGTATTTCACAAAGCCTTTGGATGCACAAAGCCATTGAATGTACAAAAGAGCCCTATCACTAGTTAAACTACTACCCGTGGTGTGCACATGTTTGGCCAAGATCACACAGTAAGGCCACAAAGATTCAGATTGGCCGATACCACACAGCAAGGCTACAAAGATTTAGATTAGCCAAAACCACACAGCAAGGCCACAGATTATCACATAGCCAGAATGACCAAGACCACATAGCAAGGTCATGTTTCACAGAGTAATTCAGAACGGGTAGAGCATTAACTAGCGATACCGATGCAATAAACCAATCTTTCTTTACACAACAATGCATTAAAAATTCATGCATATCTTATGAAAATATGATGAACAAAAGAAAGGGAATCAAGATACCGGTTACTCACCTCAATAATTTTAGATGGAGAAGTGCCTTCAAAATCTTAGTATTTCTCAATCAAAGTGGTCTTTTAAGCGTGTATTCTTTATATATACGAGAGGACTTTATTTCATATTAAAAATGAGTGTTCTAGGGGGTTTTGCTTAGGGTTTTATGGCCTAATCTAATTTTGGAGGAATTTTCCTTAATTATTTTGGATAGAGAGAAATGCTTGGAGAAGACTTGAGTGAATTTCCCTTTTAATTGACCTTTTTATACTTGTTTAAATTTAAATGTTTTTAAATGTCATTTGAAATCCACAATTTGCAAAACTAACAAGTGTCTTGACACTTGGCTCAACTAACACTACCATTAATTGCAAAAATAACACATGCCTTAAAACTTGGCACAAGTAGCAATTTCCTTATTTACAAACATGACAAGTGTCTTAACACTTGTCAAAACTAGCATTATTAATTGCAAAAATATCATGTGTCTTAAAACTTAGCAAAAGTGATAAGTTTGTTATCTACAAGTGTTACCAAACTTTGGCCAAACTAGCCTCTTTAATTAAAAATCATATATCTATAATTGGACAACCATTGTTAAAAATTTTCGAGATGTTACAAAAATCATCACTTGAGTTTACTATCGTTGCAGTATATGTCGATGATTTAAACATCATTAGAACTCCTAAAGAGCTTCTAAAAGTAGTTGATTATTTGAAGAAAGAATTTGAAATGAAAGATTTGGGAAAAACAAAATTTTGCATTGGTTTGCAAAATTGAACATTTGTATGATAGAATTCTCGTTCATCAATCGACTTATACTGAAAAAGTCCTCAAAAGATTTTGTATAGACAAAGCACATCCATTGAGTACTCCAATGATTGTGCGGTCTCTTGATGTAAATAAAGATTCTTTTAGACTGCGAGAAGGTAATGATGAAATTCTTGGTCTTGAAGTTTCATACCTAAGTCCTATTGGTGCCCTCATGTATCTTGCTAATAATACAAGGCCAGACATAGCATTTGCAGTAAATGTATTGACAAGATATAGTTCAGCTCCAACAATTAGGCATTATAACGGAATTAAACATATATTCCATTATCTTCGAGGAACAACTGATATAAGATTATTCTATTCTGATTGTTATTTACCAAAATTAGTAGGATATGCTGATACATGATATTTGCTTGATCCATATAAAACTAAGTTATCTCTTTACTTACAGTAGTACTGCTATATCATGGAGATCTACTAAGCAAACTTTAACTACAACTTCTTCAAATCATGCTGAACTATTTGTAATTCATGAAGCAAGCCGATAATGTGTATCACTGAGATCTATTATTCAACATATTCACAAAACATGTGCCCTATCTTACAACAAAAATATCCCAACAGTTCTATACGAAGATAATGCAACATGTATAGTTCAGTTAAAGAGAGGATTTATCAAAGAGGATATCATCAAGCAAATTTCACTTAAATTCTTTTTCACACATGATCTTGAAAAGAATTGTGAAATTAATGTTCAACAAATCCATTATAGTGGTAATTTGGCAGATATATTTACCAAGTCACTTCCTACTGCAACTTTTGAGAAATTAGTGCTCAAGATTGAAATGCTTCGGTATAAAGATCTTAAGTGATGACCAGATGAGGGTGAGTCCATACACGCTATACTCTTTTTTCTTTTATCAATTTTTATCTTACAAGGTTTTTCTTATAAAAGTTTTTAATGAGGCAACTATCAAGAATGGTGTGCACAATTATGCACTCTTTTTCCTTCACTAGATTTTTTCCCATAGGTTTTTTCTAGTAAAGTTTTAACGAGGCATAATTTGTGAAATAGTCATTCAAGGGGGAGTTTTATGAATCCCAACTTGTTCAAGCAAGTTGGATGTGTGTGGATGACTATTAAATACAACGTATTCATCATGTTTAAATGTAAGTGGATTATAATATGTAAGTTAGTGATAAAACAAGATGCAAGTTTATTAGTTTGTGCAAGTGGATTATCCATTCAAGTGGCCTTCTTAGATATGCAAGTAGGAGACCAAGCAAATGGATTATGAGTTGGATGCATCTAAAACTTGTAAATTGATATCAAGATTAGATATTTTAATTATAAAGTTGTAATTTATAATTGTAATTTTGTCCTTCCATGCAGCTATAAATAGGAGATGGTATACTTCATTTGGATCATCAAATCAAGAGTGAAAATTTTCTCTCCATCGTTTCTTCTCGTATCCTTCTCCATATTCTATAATATTGTCTTTAGTTTTATAATAATATTGGTCTTTATTTTTGTTGTGAGAAATCAGAAATTCGGGTTAATTATTTACAAATGATTTGCTTTTTTCGTAGATTTTTTGATTTTTATTTTATTGACAAATTAACAATTTATACATGGGTAATTAGCGTAAAAGTTCTTCACGTTTGAACATTATTATGTAAATAGTCCCAACTTTTGAGTTTTTGGTAATTTCGTCACCTCTTTCATATAATTTTTGCACAATTCATCCTTCATATTATTTGTCTCTAAATTCCTCCATCTTTAAAAGGGCATTTTTATCCATCCATAGTAAAAAATTTATAAAAAAATAAAACAAGGTTCTAAAATTAATTAGCAATATTGAAAAATAGTTATTTTTAATATTTTAGATAATGCAAATTATTTTTTTCAATAATATTTATTATTTTTGAATTCATTTGTAATTTTTTAAAATTTTGAATTGTATTTGGACAAAAATGCCCTCTTGAAAATGAAGAATATTATAGACAAATTGATATAAGGATGAATTATGCAAAAAAAATATGAAGGTGGGGATGTGATTGCTAAATAATCAAAGATGGGGACTATTTCCAAAACAACGTCCAAAGGCAAGGACCTTTTGTGCCAATTACCCATTTATACATTGTATCTTACCCATTGTAACAAAAATCACATCCTGCCTTATTACCATGTCATTATATATTAAAAGTATGAATGTAGAAAAATCTTTTGATTTATTGTTTTACATTTATATATATATATATATATATATATATATTATTGAATTCCTACTTTGTCCAACATCATTTCATTAATTCAACCAAAAAAAAAAAAGGAAAACTCTTTATTTCCCAACTTATGCATACAAGAAAGAAAATATTGTGATTTATATCATTGTTGTTAAGTCAAAAGATATACAAGATAGATGTTAAATTAAAGATCTCAACGAGAAGTTTAATAAGAGCTAAGTTTGATGACTTAATTATAAACGTACAATTCGATATAAGTCTCAAAACTTATCAGACAAGAGTTTTAATTTTTAGTTTTTACATTTTCTATCTATAACCCAAATTTTTATACTTTATTCATTTGAGTATAAATTAAATTCATAACTGTTCTATTTAGCTTATCGCGATTTATTTAATTCAATTTTCTTTTTCATTTCAAACTAAAAACAAATAATTAATATCCAACAATCACTTAGGTCAATTTCGACCGTCTTTTAGCAAACTCATAATTATGATATGTTAATTAGCATAGTTCTTTCCAAATACAACCATGAATTTCGCTATGTTTTCCAAATTTTCAATATTTTGATAAGAGCAAGATCAATTAAACATTCATCACGACTATGAGTTTTTCGAATACTAAATGAATGTATATAGTATTTATTTGAATTTAACAACTTAGCTATCACCGTTACAAATAAACTATCACTAACATTAATCTTCAGAACTTTAAATGTGAAAATTCTTAGCACATACTTTTAAACTTATTAGGGTTAATTTCACATATCGTCCGCAAACATTTAGAGTTAGTATCGGTTGGGTCCCCAAACTTCCATTAATTCGCACATATTGTCATTTTTTACAGTTGCCATCAATTTTTCTGTGGCAGCAAACTGCTGTCGTTAATGGCTGCCAGAAATAGCACAGCAGTGGTGACTCCCTCCTGTGCTGTAGGAAATGAGGAGTTAACGGAAAAATTGATGGAAACTGTTAAAAAGAACTATGTCTACGAATTATGAAAAGTTGGGGGCCCAACAGGTTGAAAAAAAAAGTTAAGGACCCAACAAATACTAACCCCAAAAGTTGGAGCTGATATGTGAAATTAACCCTTTTTATATATAGCCATCATACAATTTACTTCAAAATTTAAATTAATTTCATATATCACGAAAATTCATAGTTAGTACTAAAATTAGAGAAACTAAAAATATATAGAAATTTGCACTTATCATTTATTATTTACATAAGAAGTGCTACACACGTGATTGTTACTAGTAAATAATATAAAAAAAAAGGGCAAGCACACGACCAGAAACGAAAACCTACAATTTTTTACCTTAACCACGGGCTAACTCTTTTATTTGTTATATCTATCAAGTTGTCAAGATAAATAACAAGAAAGTTTACACTAAAGGGGGAGGGAATAAGAGTGCATATAATACAAGTGGCATATTCCTCTTTACTTGTTTTATAGACCCATATGTAGAGTCATGTTTATATTAATAAAATTAATAGAAGAGAAGATACCGTATACACTATGTGTCTCCGGATCAAAACTCGCATACTATCATGTAACTTATAGAGTATACCTGCCATTTTTTATTTTTATTTTTTTGCAAAGCCATTTTATTATTATTACTCGAAACTTTAAATTGGCATTACATTTTATAAAAAATAATATTCTTGCTCTTTTATTCTTCAATATTCTGGGAAATTAACTATGCGAATAATTAGAAAACTTTACATTTTGCCAAGGTTTATGTTCATCTAAATTGGATTCCATACTCCTAGGGGTGTTCCCAACATGAAATTCAATGGATTTTTTTAAAACATGGATTTTTATGGATTTCATAGATTTTAATAGAATTCCACATAATTCGTTAGAATCCAATGAAATTTTACATCAGGGATTTGAATGGATTCTTTAGTGGAATTGGGTGTATCTTGAATTTCAAATTTCCCTGGATTTCATTGAATTTTTTAAATTTTCAACCCAAAAAATAAAAACAAATATATAAAAATACTTGCAAAGATAATAATAATAAAATATGTTTATATTATTCTATACAATAGAAATTCATAAAATTGTTTACTCACTAATCTATCTATATTATATTTATTTATATTATTAATTGATCCAATTAAATCTCAGTACCTTTTGTACCGTGATTTCTCCACTTTTTATTTGGTACATTTTGCGGTATCTGTTCTTTTTTTTAACAAAATTTTTTGTGAAATAACTCAGAGAAAACTTGAACCTGTGACCATTGGGATTAACAATTAAACCTTAACCATTTTACCCATTTGTTTTGTTTGTTAATCTTTTTTACTAATCAGAGAAGACTTGAACCTGTGACCATAGGGTTTAACAACTAAACCGTAACCATTTTACCCATTTGTTTTATTTGTTAATCTTTTTTACTAATAATTTAAAATACCAAATCTGAAATGTTAATTCTAAAACAAACTCAAATCCATCATAATTCGTTAATTTACCATCTTTACCATGAGTATTGGTGAGTTTAATGTTATTTGAATTTTTTAATGCATTTTACATTTTTTTGAATTTGTTAGTTTTATTAGGATTTTTTAAAATGAAGCCGGTAACAAGTATTTTTTTCTATTATTGTCTACTAGATTTCCACCCGTACATTGTACGGGTAAAGTTTTAAAGGAATTATATATATAAAGTATAAAATAATTGTGTTTGTCAGGTTTGATATTATAAATAAACTAAAAATACAACCTGCATGAAATTAATGTGAATCCTACGTTTGCAAGTAGCATGCAATCAATTTTTTATTTTGATGACATAATTTTAAATTCTTGTTAAAAGTCCAACGTCATCTCGTTGAACCAATAATTTTTTTATTAATTCTTATTTTTTATTTCTTTTAAAGACAATAAAATCCGAAAACATAATTCTATATTAGTTTCATACCCGCGCATTTACGGACATACTATACTTCACACCCGTGCGTTTCAAGGACATATTATAATGACAAAGTAAAATACTATGGAGTAGGAGAACATAAAATTATGAAATTATATAATTGAACAAAGTAAAATTGAAATCTATTAGGCAAATATGAAATATATCTAACCAAAATGTAATACGTAGATAGAATCCCAAAATAAAAATATTAAATTAAATGATTAAAAGGAAATATATAATAATAATATTGAAATCTAGATTGATATATTATCTATTTTCATGTAATTCAAATTCATTAGGCAAATATAAGATATATCTATCTAACCAAAATGTATAAATAGAGTCTCAAAATAAAAATATTAAATTAAATGATTAAAAGAAAAAGTATAACAATAAAAAAAGTACAAGAATTGAACCAATAATTTTTTTATTAGTTCTTATTTTTTATTTCCTTTAAAGATAATAAAACCCGATAGCATAATCTATATTAGTATTACACTCGTACATTTTACGGACATACTATGCTTTACACCCGTGTATTTCATGGATATATTATGCTGACAAAATAAAATACAATGGAGTAAGAGAATGTAAAATGATGAAATTATACAATCGAACAAAGTAAAATTGAAATCCATTAGGAAACTATGAGATATATCTAATCAAAACGTAATATGTAGATAGAGTTTCAAAATAAAAAATTAAATTAAATGATTAAAAGGAAAAATATAATAGTAAGGAAAAGTAATATTGAAATCAAAATTAATATATTATCTATTTTCATGTAATTCAGACACATTAGGTAAATGTGAGATATATCTAAACCAAATGTAATATGTAGATAGAGTCTCAAAATAAAAATATTAAATTAAATATTTAAAAGGAAAAATATAACAATAAGGAAAAGTATAATAATTGAACCAATAAATTTTTTATTAATTCTTATTTTTTATTTCCTTTAAAGGCAATAAAACCCGATAGCATAATCTATATTAGTTTTACACCAGTGCGTTTACAGACTACTATACTTCACACCCGTGTATTTTATAGACATATTATACTGAGAAAGTAAAATACAATATAGTATGAAAACATAAAATCATGAAATTATATAATCAGACAAATTAAAATTGAAATCCATTTGGAATGAGATATATCTAAATAAAATGTAATATGTAGATAGAGTTCTAACATAAAAATATTAAATTAATTGTACATAGAATCACAAACTAAATATATTAAATTAAATAATTAAAATGAAGAGTATATAACAATAAGGAAAGATATAATAATAGAATAATGACGTCAGTAAATTGGTTTTTTAAGAGAGCCAGAAAATGAGCGGGAAAATTATTTCTAATTGTGCTTGACAATCAAACTGAGTCAGGCAAACTTTGCTTATATATATATATATGTACGAAAGATTATATGTAAGAATGTATGTTGTCTTTTAAATGATCTTAAACTTTAAGATTATTAAGTCCATTGAGTTTATTAATTTAATTAATGTATACTTGTATTTTTATATTTTCTATAGAGGTGTAAATATTACATATTTATGTCTAACTATCTAATAATATATTTTAGTAAGTTTTTCTACACATGTAACGCATGGGTGGTTTAACTAGTATATCATAATAGTACCCCATTCCAGAGATTTGACCATTTATTTTATACAGATTAAATATGATGTCATTTCCAAAAAAACTAGTGACTAAAAAAATTGTAAGTTTTGTCTACATGATTTTTAGTAAAAATTACAAAATTATTTTCAACATATTAATAGCATGATAATTTCCCACCACATCCATTGGTAGTTTAGTGCAATTTATGATTTTTCCAAAATTATAGTAAAATTGTGTGTTATCGTGATAGTATATCATTTTAGATATTCATAATTAATTTTGTACAAGTTGAATATGATAGAGTGATAAAAAAAATTTTACGATTATAAATTTTTATTGAAAACGGTTTTAAAAAATTACATGAAATGTTGTCCCAAAAAAAAAATGTCTCATGAAATATATAAGAATATGAAGGTAAGATGTCAGAAATTGACAAGGAGATTGTAAGTGTATTTTAACCTCAGAATTCATAGAAATCCATATAATTCCATCATTTAATGAAATCCATCAAAATCTGTAAGAAATTGAGAACACCATATTTCTATAGAATTCATCGTATTCTAAATTAAGTTCACTAGATTTCTATAGAATCTATAAAATTCTAATATGAGGACATCTAGAATTATATGAAATTCTAAAATCCATCAAATTTCAAGTTGTGGACACCTCCTTAATTAAGAACTCGATTCTCCTTCCTTACAATCTCATTGATGCTTTAAATATTTCTGGTATTTTTTATTAAAAGTTTCTTACTTCATAGAAATAATAGCAAACAAAATAAAATCAAGTTAGAATAAGGGTGTGTTTGATTGCATAAATTTTTCATGGAAAATGTCGAATTTCTATCTAAATTCTAACTTTTGTGTGTTTGATATACAAGTGGAAATAGAATTTAAATTCCATGTTACAATCCTATTAAGCATAATTTTTCTCATTTTCCCTAGACAACAATTCCCACAACCCCCTAGGTATGTTTTCCATGAAAGTTGGAAAATATTTTCTTTTCCATCCTTTCGTATCCAATGCACTCTAATTGTTACGAAATAATAAGTTACAAAAGAAAATCTCTCTTAAACTTTCTAATTTTATATACGTAGTTGACAAAATGGCATTAAAAAATTTTTGGCATCTCATATTTCAAACTATCATTTTTTCTGATAGAAGTGTTTCAAATAATTGTTGTTCTTTTAACCCGTGTATTCAAGTATCAACGGGATTTGATTTTACCGTGGTTCGAATTGTAAGTTCAAACCACACTTACCCTCCTCTATATCCCTGTATCAAGAAAAGAGAATGTGGTGACAAAAAAATGGTTTGCTCTTGTTTAAAGTAAATTACCCTCAGTTGAACAGCTAAAGACCTTATACCATAAAGAAAAGTTAGATCCAAGACATTTCCAATAAATAAAAAGAAATGAGTTCTCATTCGTGAATCGTGATGAATGCTAGGGTAAATTACAAAATCTTTAAACAAACAAAGAAAAAGTTGAAGTTCGCTGGTTGGAGAGGCATTTTTTTTTTTTTTAAATTTATAAACTAGACAATCTAAAAAAAAATCTCAATTGACTTGCCTTTAAAATTTATTATTATTGATAGATGTATAATTTGCATTGATTAAATATTTCAAATTGTGTTTAAATGTTTGAGTTTTTTGATTAAAAGTACATATTTACGTGTTAATTTGTTAATTTTTAGGTTACAATTCAAGAAGTGTAAAAGATCGATTTTGTGGAGGCCACGTTTGTTAAGTTTTGGATAAATTGGGCTAAGTTTGCAAGAATTTCGAAACTTGGGGACCAAGAAGTATTAAGGGAAACGATGGAGGATCAGAAGATGCATGTGGATTTTTTGTGCCTAATGAATGAGCAATGCGGCGCAATATTGGAGGGGGAAAAAAACTCTATAGAGGAACGAGATTCAGAGTATAGGAATTCCAATACTGCTCAACCAAAATGTGCATTGCGACCTAATGCGGACAAGGAAACGATGAATACTGCGGCCGAAAGCAAAGGTCGAACTTATCTATAGCAAAATAAGGTTAAGAGAGCGTGCAAGGTAAACTGTGGGCGCAAGGGAATACAACATTGCGGGTGCAATGAGGAACAATTCGAGGGTGTAGAATTGCTCTATTCGGCCATGTTCAAGTATAGCTATGTGGCCGCATGACTACGAGAGTTTTGAAGACAAAGATACAAGTATGCGACCGCAAGGATATTGGTTGTAGTTGCACTATTTGCTAGAAGAAATTTTCCTTTTTATGTTGGATTCTTATTCTAGTAAGTCTTTTAGACGAATTTTACCCTCTTTTTAGGTCTTGTTAGCCCCTTATAAATAGGTTTGGAATAATTTACAACTAGATTTCCACCCGTGTAGAGTTTTAAGAGAATGTAGTGCATAAATTATATCATCATTGTGCCTATGAAACTTGCTGTTGTGTAAAAACTAATATGCACAACATACGTATAGTTAACCTGCATTGCACGTTAGATAGTGGTATGTAATCAATTATCTATATTGTACTTGAATTGTTTCCAAAGGCACGTCCAAAACAATGATTTCAAACTCACATCTTGACAAATAAACTTGGAGATTGTATGCAAAAGAAGTCAGACAAATGATGAGCATATGTAAGTGCTTATTATGTATAGTTAGGAAGCGCAATTAAGATACATTTTGTTCACCAAACAAAGAACACTAAAAGTCAAAATCTTTTTGTGAACGAAACCCAGCGGCATTGATCTTCAATATGGAGTTTGACACCTTACTGTCTATAATGTATATTAAGAGGAAAGAATTAGTAGAATTACTAATTGGCATTACAATCACCCTATGTCAAAAGAGTTGGCAAAAACCCAATCATTGCACCAACAAGAAAAGTTAAACCACTTAATTTATCACTTGTGTGTTGTATGTGAAGTTTCTTAAACAACGTGAAACGCTCAAAGAATTACAAAAAGATATCTATACAACTAAAAAAGACACAATTTTAATTAATTTGTTATCATAAATAATCATCTGAAATTAAGCGTTAATATATTCAATTAAATTAATAACTAGGTGTCATGTTGTATTGCATAAGATTCATTTTCCCTTTTCCCAAGTTCAGTTCAAGTAAAGCATTAAATTCTTGATTCTTCCTATTATTCTTTCACGTCAAAATAAAATATCCCACATTCCATCACTCACACTTCAATAAAAAGTATATCAAATACCACCAAAATTAAACTTGTAGTAATCAAAATTACACATCATAACTATAAAAAAAAAATAAAATTGATAGAACCCACATAAAAGATTTCTAGCAAATATGGGCTGGTCTTCAATTTGGTTGCATCCTACCCTCCAAGTATCCTTTATTGGAAAAATAGGCAATTTAAACATAATTTTGAGAGCTATTTGATTCTTAATTTTGATATATGAATTCGAATTTGTATTCTCCTCATCAAGAGCTTCGAAATCATATATTTAATTGCCCAAAATAATGATTGGATGAATGAGAAATTGAGTCTCAAAATTTATCATAAGAAATGAGTTAAGTGTTGGGAGAACTATGTCCCATATTGGAAAGGTAGTAATCCAATGACTTGCTTAAATATGTTTACATATTTGTAACATGTAAATTGTGTAGTTGATAGGCTCTCTCTTGCGCGCAAGCATGCAGGGGGTGCAAATTACGAATTAGAAATACAGTTCAGGACAATTGAACTTGTATGTGAGCACGGCCTGCGTACACGAAAAGTGGGCATATAATCTAATTGAGTTTTGCTAAAATAAGCTACGAAATAATGTGAAGAGTTGTAACTGGTGACTGTTGATGTTGTTATTCAACTCCAATGAATTAGAATTCACAGTTAATTTTAGGCTTTTACATGTCACGCATTGCCTATATAAATGACCTAGTTGGCCTTTTTAGCACAACGAATTCAAGAAACGAATTCCCCACATTTTCTTCCTTAAACCTCAGTCTCATGATAGTATTTAGGCATTGTTTTGGTTCGCCTATGTAGGAATTTCGCATCACTGTTGCAGTATTGTTTCTCTATGTCTTGACCATTGTATCCTAGGAAACAGATGACGAGCGGTTGGGAACGAATATGTTTGAAGGACATTGTGTCTAACACATGTCTCGGTTCTTTGTTTCTTCCGTTGGCCGTTTCTGTTTTCCTGTTTCTCACTCGTGTTGCAGATTCTGTTTTCTTGTTGTTTCCTACTTGTGCTGTAGATTTTTCTAACAATCTTATAAATAGATTCATGGAAAAGAGATCAACGAGTTGTTTGATGAAGTCATAGTTAAGCTTTGAGATAATAAGATGTGACTAATGGTTAGAATAAAAGAATTCTTATTCTTGTCAATACAACTATGACAAAAATCTATATTTTGATTGTACAAAGTTGCATATGCATTATATGGTTGTATATTTGATATATCATATTTGATGTATGATTCTTACAACCTATGCCAATTGTCCTACGTTTTAGATAATGTTTCAACTCTCGATACCTGCAACTCTCAATACTTGCTTTATGCCTTTTTTTCACCTTTCCAAAGATTTCCAAAATAAAACAAAAATAATTTTCAAAAAGGAGTTCCAGAACGCCAATAGGTTAGGAAAGGGATTGAAAATCCTATACATTTCCTTTCCCCACAAGCATGCATACCACCACTGTGTAGGGTAATGTTCTACCACTAATAGAACGAACCTCCTAAAAAAGAATAAATGCATTAAAATTCAAACTCTTAAAAAATGCATAACATAAGAATGATTGTTTCAACTCCCGGCACTTGCTATATGCCATTCTTCAGCTTTCTAAAAACTTTCAAAATGAAACAAAAGGAATTTTCGAAAAGGAGTTTCAGAAGGCCAATAGGTTAGAAAAAAGGGTTCTTGAAATTGCTAAGTACAATATTTGGGACCTATAGTATTCATAAATATCATGTAGAGGCTTGAATGAGAAAATTGAGGAGATCAGACGGCCAAAAAAAAAAAAAAATTCCATGCAGGGGAAGAATAATTGAAATATATCTAATCTAATATATAAAAACTTTAGACATTAGATGCCCACAAACAAACGAAAATAGAACATATATAAATAAAACAGGTAAAAAAAATTAACTTTCTATAATAATAACATTGGAAAAAAAAAAAAGATAAATGAGTACACAAAATAGAGGAAACTAATACATATTATGAAAAATTGACTTTGTATAATAACTATCATTAAATTATAATTTTCTATGCCGTGGGTGCAAAGTTTACGCAAAATTGGCGTTTATTGTTAAATTGAACCAATCGGGTCAGTTCATTGTTTTCATTACATAGTAAAGCATCTTCATCCTAGGATCTCTATAGAGTACGACTCCATTAGGAAGTTTAATACTATTGTCTTCATATAGTTTGGGATGAGGCAATGGGAGCACAACTGTGTTGATCTCTTGCATTTGATAATCAGCCCATCAATGCCAACATATGACTCTAATATACAGTGAAAGTTGCATATCATCCTTGTAATTCACCAATGACAACAGAGGAAGCTACTTGAATTGCCATGTCTCGGAAGAGTGTCCAAACTGTCCTGCTTCTCTAGAACATTAGCAGAGTGTCTTCTTCCCAAAGTTTCTTATGTCCCATAAATTTGAACACAAACATAATTTGAAATAGCACAACTTGTGAACATTAAATACTAACCCCTCCTAGATGCAGCCGCAAATGACATTCACTACAACCCAAGAACAAATAAATAAATAAATCCATTTTAGAAATGAAAGAGACTAAATTTTGGGACGGCTTATCAAATTAACTAAAAGTGTCATTAAATTGCTAATTGTCCACAATCATAGAAGAGAAAAGAGGAGTCAAGAAACTTGAGCAATGTGCATATGGTTCAACACTTCAAACCCATTATAGCAATGGATTGTGGGTTGTTTTCCAAGAGTCCCCTCAATTCATCCTCTTGTATGCATTTTTCACCAATGCTCCTGAATATCTCAAACCTTTAATCCAAACCCATCCTATATTCCATTCAACAATTAAATATCAACCGCAAATTTTGTTCCAAATGAAAAATACAATTGAGCAAAAATAATCTGCCTTTTTGAATAAATTAAACCAAATGTATTATTGTACCAAGACATGAATACACAATCTCTATATAGGGGGTGGGCCGGTTGGGAGAAAGGGGACCTGATTGAGAATGAACATAAACTGATTGAGAACTCATTTTTGAAACAACAGAATAAGATACACATTGACAATTTCATTAAGGTTCAAATATAAAATACAAAAATGGAAAAATTGAAAACCCAGAAACATTAATCAATGTTTAGCCGTAATTCAACATTGTTAAGTCAAATAGTAGCGGACACCCGAAGTCCCACCATTTTAGGGGGAGGGTGGGAAAATCAACCGTGGAAAAATCAAGCTACTTTTTTTCAAACGTATAACTTAAAAACAAAATCTCAGAATTTTTGACCAATAAACAGAAGAAACAAATAATAGAACTTCCAATTTCCATTAATCTCGTATGTAGATATGAAACTCCCCAAGAACATGTGCAACTTACCATCATTCTAGTGCTCGAAGACTTAACGTTCCAGTCTTTAAATCAACTTGATTGGCGGAAAACGAAGATATTTGATTGAGGATCGGCACTATGGAGAGAAGGAATTTGAGATAATATTTGATCCGATGAATCAAATGGGATAAAGATGAAATTTGGATGCAATCGGCTACAATCGATGGAAGGATTTGGGAGTTTGAAGATTTGGGGAAAGGGTTGTAGAGTGGGGATGTAGGGTCGAGGCATAAAATATGAGGCCCAAAATTGTGGAAAAGGCCTTCATTCAGTAGCAAGGCATAGCCCATTGAATGAGTGTCTAGCAAACTGAGCTACGCTGCCGGACATGTCTTAGGCGGGAATAACTATGCAAATCACGCCAGAAAATTAATCAATTGCGTAGACAAAGTTTCCTTTAATATATATATATATATATATATATATAAGATATGCTATTGGAAACACAAAAATACAACATTTCTTTGGAGTTGGTCATAAAAAATTGATAAAGCTTTTGATTTGAAGTTCGAGCTTGAAGAATATCAGTGCAACAATTCGTCTCAAGTTTTTTATCAATAAACACGGTAATGTACTCTAAGTTTTGTCTTTTTTTCTCATTGATTTCTCTTTTTTCAATGACTAACTAATTTCTACTTAATTATTTATCGTTATTTTATATATAAGTTTTCATCTATCTGAGCTCGATGGGTGGATATTTATTGATTTGTGATGAACTCGAGAAAAGAATACATGAACTAAACTAGGCGATAAAGAACACATATTTAGAAAAAACAAAGAGATTTGCTTGTAATTAGTGTGATCATTCTCGGTTGAACTTTGAAGAAACTTACACGAATTTCTTGTAGCTAAATGCATTTAAAAGGGTTGATCATGCGCTCATTTTAGAGATAAGTGATGGGAGCCTAATTAAGTAGGATTAATTAATTTCAAGAGGAGTCGTAAATTTGTGAAATTCGATCATCAATTTAAATTAGTTATTGTTTGGTCGATGAGTGAGTGACTAGGGGAATCATTGATAGTTACATTGTGAGTTCCAAGTTCTCAATATTATTGAATTGAACACTAAAACTTTTAATTAGTTTAGTTTACTCAATTTTTGCAATTATTTTCTTTATTTTCATTAAATCAAACTACAAATTCGATATTTTCAAATAAAGTATAATACGTTGATAATTCGTTACTTAAAACTTTTCTCTTAAGACTCAAATCCGCTAATCGTTTCAAGTGTTTTTTTTTTTTTTAATTCTCCTCACTTTTCCTACCCGAATAACTCATGCTATGCGTACATTGAAGAAATAATAGCATTTTCACATAATAAGAATATAAAGAAAAAGCATGATTCGGTTCAATGGTCTAGTGGTCAGGGCATTGGACTCAGAATCCAATAACCTGAGTTCGAATCTTGGTGGAACCTGTATTTGGTAATTTTTTCCTCCGCTACTGCCGGAACCTGTTTTTTTGTTATTTTTTTTCTAATTTTTCCTGCCGTTACTGTCACAATCTTTGCGAACCAACTATTACAATTTCAATTCAAAAAATAAAAAATGCAAGAGAGTTGCAGCCTTCCCATAATTTATTACTCTTGAAAAATCCTTACAAATTCTCAGTACTTTGAACACATCAAGAGACATACATCACTGAAAATCTGCGGGAGTTAAGAAAACACAGCTTGGAGAAAAGCATTCTTGCACCAGTGGAACTCGTTCAACTATCATCCAGTTCTTAGCAGAATACTGCATGTACAGAATATTCCACGTGGAATATCACAGTTATTTTTTTTTTTTCTTTCTTCATCCTATCTCACGAGGAAAACATGTCCTGAGAATTAAAGAAAGCGGCTTCAAGGCAAGAAGAAATGAAAATAGACGATACGCTCCAAGTGCATGCCAGCAACCGAACAATTATTATACTGTGCCAATCCAATCCTCCTTCCCAACATGCTCTAAAAGCTTCTGTTTCATTACCTAGTACTTGCATGCAATGCTGCTCCCTGACATTATCTGGGAGTAGAAACATGCCCTGCTTGATAGCGAGGCTGCAAATGAAGGGGAAGCTCACTTAATCTTCACTAATAAATGAAAATTGCTATTAATTTGATATACGAACTATCATACATTTAAAGACGATAAAATGTTGGATATCAAATGGTCAAGTTTTGCATTTCCACAAGGGTAAATTTCACATATCGTCCCCAAACTTTGCACTTAAAATCGCCTGGGTCCCTAACCCTTTTTTAGCGCGCTGGGTCCTCAACCTTTCATAAATACACACAAAAGATCCCTCTTGACGGAATCTATCCAAAAGTCCGTTAACTCATTGGCCAAATTACCACAACACCCTTACCCTTTAATTTTAAAAAAGCAAAAGGAATTTAAAAATATATAAAAATAAAAAATAAGAAACTGAAAGGGAGGGGGGCCCCCCTCACTGCCATTTGCAGCAGCCCCCCCCCTATTTTTAAATGGGGGGGGGGGAGACT
>CAVNYN010202730.1:0-41696 GCA_963692815.1 Nyctanthes arbor-tristis | reverse complement strand
AAAAAAAAAAAAAAAAAAAAAAAAAAACTTAAGGAAGAAGAAATCCACAAACAAACAAGTGAAAATGCTCCCAACTTTACTCAAAAGTTCTTTTATCAGACATCACCACGAAGCTAGCTAATCAAATATACCAGAGGATAAATAATGACTGAAATAAGATGCTCTAAGACGGATATTTAAATGATTTCTCAGTGGCACAGTTTGACGAGAGAAGACTTTCGGTTAAGTGTCGTCTTCTTTCTCCTTTGAATTTCCTGTGATTTGGAGTGTTTACGTTAGCATTTTTTTGTTAACTACTTTCTCTGTTAGGACTTGGAATTTGCAACTTTTGAAGCCACATTTTTGGTTCTTGATATTTTTGTTGGGTTGTGCAGCAGGAGATTGACGAAAGAGCTAGTTCTACAATCTGATTTGGATGAATTCTTTAAAGATGGAAGGTAAACTGATAAAATATCTGTCTTGCTATGCTGCTCATGTTTTGACAGTGAAATTATCTAATTTCTCTTAGCTGAAATATGCTTGTAACAATTTTTTTGAAATTTGCACGTCTGGGTAAAATCTAGTATTATATATTTAAATGGCCGGGTCTTGAGTTTCTTGTTTTTGCTTTCGTTATGACATTTGTTGATTCTCCTGAGTAAAATGTGTCAAAGTTGCAGAGACTAATCAAGTGAAGGATAATCTGGCGCCAAAATTTGTATGGAGGATTGAAAATTTCACGCGATCAAATGAGAAAAAGCTTTATTCTCAGATATTTCTGGTCAAGGAGTTCAGATGGTATGCCCCAGTAATTGAAATTATCAGTAGTCTTGCAAATTTTGTGTGTGATGTATTTTGCATTCGTGCTTCACCAGGAGGTTGCTCCTTTTTCCTAAAGGAAATGGAGTTGAGTATCTGTCTGTGTACCTTGATGTGCCTGATTCATCTAGCTTACCAGGCGGTTGGAGTAGAACAGCCAAGTTCAGAATAGCTCTCATAAACCAAATGGACAGCAAGAAAACCATCAAGACAGGTATTTCCGTACAACGACTAGGATAAAGCACCTAAACTATGGAATCATTCTCTTGATATTTGATCGGCAACTTGGCGCCAACTTTTTTGGCTTAGAAGACGAAATTGCTTTATTGTTTGTATTCTGTGTTTCTGTAGTTGTTGAACTGCTCTTAGTTAATCACGTGTGTCACGATCCTGAATTTCTATCATTATCTAATCGTTTTCACTCTTTAACTCGATGTTATATTGTTATATCAGTGTGTCACTTTTGCGCATAGTACGAGCTAGTAACATGAACTAAAGCTTAGATTTGCTTTATGCAGAGACAGCCACAGAAGAAAGGTTTGACTCTCAAGAAAGTGTTTGGGGCTTCACATCCTTTCTCCCACTTAGTGAATTTTATGATAAAAATAGAGGTTATCTTCTTAATGACACATGCTTAATTGAAGCTGAAGTATCTGTGCTTGATGGTTTTCCAGCTTCCACAGATAAAGTAAGTTGTATCCTGATTCTTGCATGTTGTTGGCCTAGTTTACTTTCTGATTTCTAAATGATTTTTTTCTGCCTGTGATCCAGCCTTTGGATTCTCCTGTTGCTCTTGATCCTGTGGAATCTGTGTACCTCCAAGCCGAATCATTTCTCAAGTCACGACCTAAGAAATCATTCAGCTTAGTATCTGATGTTACACGTGATGAAGTGCCTTTGTTTAAAGAAAATGCAGTTTTAGCAAAAGAATGTATTAACAAACTGATATCGAATGCAGTTTTGGCAAAAGTATGCTTTAACAAACTGATATCATGCCCTTTAGATGATTTAGTGGATCCCAAGCATGAAACTGCAATGATAGAGTCCCTGTCAATACTGAATGACAACCTTTCCTTGTTTACTGATGAACAGGCCAAAGAAATTATGAGTTTGAAAGCATCTTTTCCTAAAACAATACAGGAATGGAGAGACTCGATACAAATTAAGGTCAGTAGCGAGCATTTCTGGTCTACTTTTGAGAAGACCAGTAGTTTGCTCGAAGACTTAGTGAAAACCGAGGAGAGAATGAAGACTAAACTGGAGGAGCTGAATAAAAAAGAAAAGGAACTGGAAGCTCAGCTGGAGGTATTTAAAAGGAAAAGTCGACAACTCAAGAAGGAAAGAGCAGAAGTATCAAAGCAGACGAAGCAAATTTATTCTCTTGCTCAGAAACAGGCTAGCAGAATAGAAGGAAAAAAGCTGAAGGTGGATCGTGCTAATAAGAAGCTGGAGGATTTGAAGTCAAAGTGGATTGAAATGAAATCTCTCTTTGCTTGATTTTAAATGCTTTCTAACACATAGCAACATAAATCTCCGCACCTTTCTGTGTTTTACAATGCTTTTTGTAAGCTTCTTTTGGAATTCTCATGTTTCTCCAGAACACTGGATTTATCACTCCTTTTCTAGGCTTTGGCTGGGAAGCATGTTGATTTCGATCTCTTTGGGATGTGATAAATGTGTTTGGCAACATGCACCATACTATTACTGAATTGAATTAATAGTAATATGGAAAAAGAAGTTACAAAGTCCAACACTAAAGGCCCAAATAAATTCTTGAAATCATATTAGCTGAGGAAGTGAAGCTATCCGTTAATCCGTACATGCAAAATCCACCACTTTCTCATTCTGGGCTCGAACCTCACGCATAATTGTACAAGCACTCATTTCATGATGTACAAGTCCTAAATAATCAGGCTTTTATAGAACTTAAAAACAAAGAGAAAACAAGAAATGCAATTCATAGCCATAAGCCATAGACAGTGTAACATGAGGAAAATAAAAACCCAGCAATTAAAATGCGAGATTAGAATAGGATATAAAGTTGAAAGAGCAGATTTCCATGTTAAAAAAAATCTCCATAGAAATGAAGAAAACCGGTGATGCTAAAGTACATGAAAATTGAGTCAATCGGATTGCGCAATTGAGAAATGAGCCAGAAAAGTGGAAGAGACCAAAAAAGATGAAAGAGCAATTCTAGGGAGACATGAAAATGGGACATTATTAGGTGACATTCTCATGTGGCACACATTCATTGAGTGATGATTACATGGCTACTTTTTCATCATCCAATACAAGTGTGTCATATAAGAATCTCACTTAATAATATCCCATTTCTTGAAAAATTTACCAACAATCTTCCTGTGTTCACTCAGCATATGAGCCGCTAAGAAATCAGCGCCTTTTCTTCTCTATGCAAAATTCTTGGGGATAGGAATGGACCAGTTCGACCAAGTCCCTATTGTGAATGCATACCAATTTTCTCAAGCATTTTCTCTAGAAAGCAACGCAATCAGCACGTTATTATGGCTAGTTGGCACTATCTACCCAGCCTTTCACGTTTTTATATTTTTCGTCCTTAATTTTTTGAAAATGACATTTTTGCTCTAAATTCTCACTATTTTAACACTATCTGCCCCTTTTTAACTAAAGATAAGTATAATACCTTCTAATAATAACTAAAAAATTTTGTAGATTAAGAATGAATAAGAATACAATAATAATGTGATCTGGTTATTTGTTAAGAAAAGTCAAATCAAACAAAAATCAAAGCAAAAAATTTTCAATATTGGTAAAAACTTTCATTTCGGCCTCTGTCACTATTTTCTTCCCTACCATGATAAGCTTCAGATTTTGTCATGCTCAAATTTTCCTATTGTTTGTGACCAGATATATGTTCCGTAGAAGTTTTTCATCTTTGTTGTTTTCTTATTCTCTTCACTCTCTTTTTTCTTTTTCTATTTTTTTTTCAAATGGGTATTTTGCATTTGTCTTCCGTAGGAGATCAATTACAGATTTTATCATTTCAAAATTTCATGTATGTTTGTGACTATATGTTCAAATAGCATCTGTGGTCAACTTTAATATTCTTTCTACATCTTTACTGATTTAATATTTGTAATACTAAATTTTGATAGTAGATTTTGTTATGGAATTACTCCTTTGGACGGTCTATAACTCGTAATGTTGTGGAACTTAGTCCAAATAATGTATAAGGGGAACAACTCGGCACGTGTTGTAATTTGATTGGTCTAAGCATGCGTTTGTGAGAGAAGAAAGGGAAGTGCGAATGGGTAAATGAGTGAGGGCCCAAACTTAGCCCCTCATTTGCCCATTTTCACCTCAAAAATAAGATTTCCACTCCAATTGTTACACACTATTTGAGTTTGTAGGGGGGAAGCCCGAATTTGAGTTTTCCCCTTACATTAATTTTGCTCTTATAGTTGGAATCTGATAAATTAATCTGATCAATCAAATGTTCCCATATTGTATTGGATGTATTATCTAGAAAATTGCTACTACATGATGATTATCATCCTATGTTATGCAGTGTGTGAGTTAAATGAAATGCAGCGGACATGATTCATTTAATATGGTACTCGTTAGCGATTATATCACTCACTCATGTAGTCATATTTGCATTCACATACAACCACATTGTTTCTTAAATATGGATTTAGTCAAACATTGACATCCACATGTCTCATTGGATTCATGTGTACTCCACAATTTTCCAACATTTCATTCGCTTTCTTATTTTAAGAAAAAATGTATGTGATTGATGACATTAATTTTGATATAGAGGGAAAGTGTGACGTCTTCTCCACTACCAATTTTATTCACATGACTCTACTCTACACTTTAGTTCATGGGCCCATGCAAATTAGCGTAGGGAAAGATGCCACATATCATATTTCGAGGGGCAATATAATTTTACTATATTGTCAACATGACGTACTTATAACTAGCAACAATAAAGAGTCGACAAATTTGTAGACTGAAATTATCACTATTAACGCTAAGACTCATATATAATCTAATGGTGTTCTAATGGTTTCCCATATCATCAGTCAAGGGTTCGATTCCACTCCCCTACATTCCCATTATAATCTATATATTAATAAAATGAGTTAAGACTGCGATACCTTTGTATCGCAATTTTCTCTCTAAAAATTTGTTACTAGAGTCTTTTTTTCACATTGTATTTCCTATTTACGGTAACTCATATGGTATTTCTGGATTTTTCAATTTTTCATTTTTTTTATTCTATTCTGTTATGTTCTATTCATTTCTCTAAATCAAATGGTCGAATTTCTCAGAGACTAGTTCTAACTAATATTCGTGTCATTATGGAGATGTGCATTACCGTAATGTGTGGGTTTTTGAAGGGAAAAGGCTGGATATTCAGCATACTCATCAGATTACTGCTGAATATTTGGGCGAATTTTGGAAGTTGCAGGAAGTGGGAAAAGCCAAAACATAGCAGAGAAGATGTTGGTGGGGTGGCGAGATGGTCATGTCCGGAGCGAGGGTGGATTAAGATCAATGATGATGCTTCTTTAAGGCTGGGATGATCTCATGTGGGGCAGGAGTTATTTGCAGAGATAACAGCCGAGAAATGATATATGCTGCTCATCGTTGGCACCATGGACGGACCCATTCTTGGGCTAGACTGAGTAACAGGTCCAATCCAAACATAATTTTTTTTTTAAGGCCCAAATATAATTCTAAAGTAGTTCAAAAGAAGTTAACTCTGTCCAACTTAAAACCCAAATTCAAACTTTTTTAATTTTTTAAATTATTTAGTTGGCCTAATACTAAAGATAAATCTAAGTTTTCTTGTCCCAAAACAAATGCAAAACGGGAAGTAATTTGTAGACATATCTAGTTAGCCCAATACCAAAATAAATCCGAGTTTACTTGTTATCTATTTTATGATATATCTAGGAGAATAGAGACTTTTTTATCTTTTGTGCTACAATATCTATTTATTTTTATTTGCCATTAATGGATAAATAGTGGTTAAAGTTATTATGTATACTTGTGATTTGTGTATTTATGAGAATATTGTAACTACCCAGCTAAAATCATGATGTAACATGTTGTAATAAATGAGTATTAATTATAGAATGAAGAAAATGGAAGAAAAAGAAATAATAAAAGTAAAAATCTTGGTAAAATAGTCAGGTCTCTGTATCTTACTTTTTGAGGTGTTGACAGTTGACTGTCTTTTTTAATGAAAAGTATAAACTGGAAATTAGGTCTTGACACTTCAAGTCCGCAGTACTCAAGACCTCACCAACGTATAAGATTAGTTAAGTGGCGATTTTCTAAGTTTAATTTCAATGAGACCCCATGAGAATTTAAGGATGAATACTACACTAAAGTTGGAGTCGTACAAATCTACTTTAAAAAGGATTTATCCAATTGGCATTTTAATTAATAGATCATCACAAAATAATTTACGAAAATAGCTTCCAGGAATGACGAAATCTGGAAATTATGTTAGACTCCCTACTTTGATCATTAATAACTTTTTCTATAGAGTTGGATTTAGTTCTATAAAGTCGAAATAGGTATTGAAAGCGTCAAAATGACATTAATATATGACAAAGAGAAGTCATTTCATAACTCAAATAAATTGTGCAAAACGACTTAAGAAATAGAATTATACATATTGTGGACTTCAAATGAGAATTCAATTTAACTAAATGGACTTCAAATAAAATTTCAAATTAATTAAGCACAAGCACATGGTTTTGAGTACATGATTTTGGAAATGAAATTCTATGAGTAAAGATGGATTAATAATGACCAATTTAAGAATGACACTTGACAACATGACATTGGGGGCATTTCCTATAAATAGAGGGTAAATTTTCATCATGAGTGCACCCTTCCAATCTCCCTTCTCCTTCTCTTGATCACACACACGCTCTCTCTCAACCTCTCCCCACTTTTCTCACTATTTTCACTAGCTAAGTATAGATGTACTAACAAAAATACTATACAAAAATAAAATACAAGGAGAAATAGTAGGAAAAAGTAAGAAGGAAATTAAATTGAGGAAAGGAAAGAATTACTTAGAGGTCACTCCAATTGAGGTTAGAATTCAAGAAATTACTATATTTCTTTGAATTATTATGAAGACTCATCTTAAATAAAAGCGAAATTATATTTTAATCATGAGATGAACTAAAATACACATACCGCAAGTGGAAAAGCTGAAATAAGATTAAGTCTCAACGCCTGATTAATCTAAGTCTTAATACTTGATGGAGCAGAATGCAAGTTTTGTGAATAATGAATATGCTTTTGATTGTAGATTAAAAAGGGCGACCAAGGCAGTAACAGCGAGTGATGTTTACACCCCTTTTATGTGTTTTTTTTTGTGTTTTGAAAGATTATCCATTTTATGTGTTACATTATGAATTGTGAGTGATGTTTACACTTTTTTGTGTGCTCTTTTATATTGTTTGAAGTATTATATCTTTTTATGTATCTTGAATGATGAATTATGAACATTTGTCATATTTATAAAGTGAAATGAGTATGTTGTTTTGATATGAGATGTTATATACGTCACGTATAAGATGATGTTATTACAAGTTCATGACAAGTAGAAGAAGTGTTGTGATATTTGAAGTCACGTGTTTACATATGTCATATATAACATGTTGTCATTACAAGTATATCACGAGCATGATAAACTTTTTATCGATTGCATGTAACATCCTACAAAAATCTTATAAACAAATTATGCAAAAAAATCATCACTTTAATAATGATGAGAAAATTACTTGAATTTGTATAAGTTGAAAGGTTATAAGATTATGACAAAGTGATCGAATTGAATTGCATAAATTGTAAAGTTACAAGATTTATCACTCGAATGAATACCAAGAAATAGAATTGTATTGAACTTCAAAGTTGAGAGTTTTCCACTCAAATTGAATTGAAATATGACAATGTAATCGTATTTGAATTATTGCAAGATTGTTACGCAAATAAATGTCAAGAATTGTAAAATGATGATTATTAATAACATGATTATTGAAGTTAGAAGGTGGGTATTGGCAGTGATTGAATAATCACACGAGTTTGCTATTGACAAATGTAAATATTTTGACGATTACAGAATAACCGCTTGAGATGCCACAAAATGCAAAGATTGTTACTCGAGTGAAGCTTAGAGACAAGAATGTAGTTAGTGGCTAGTATGACTAAAAGTGTAGCCATTTAATTGAACCACGTTAAGTGAAAAAACATTAAGTAATATTGATCAAAGTTCCACGACCTAATCGTAAGACAGCAAAAAGTATAAGGATTGCTTGAACAATTTGCCACCAAGTGCACGGCGCAACAACGCGCCACGTGTCTTGTTCTGGTTGGCAAAACTCAAAAATTTATCAAAAATAACTAAGTCCAGATATTTCTCACTACTATAAATAGGGGCGGAAGAAGGTGAAGATTTCTCAACCTCCCAACCTCTTAGCTGACCCCTTCTCTCTCTCTCTCTTTCTCTCTCTCTCTCTCTCTCCCCCCCCCTTTCCACACTCATGTCCATCTAAAAAGGCTAATAGTTTTGCCTCTTTGATGAATCTCAAGCTTTTTATACATAAAGAAAATTCGTCCAAAAATAATAAAGAGAGAAGAACAACCACCCCTAAAACCTTCCAAATATTTAGTTTTGTATTTGGATAAGGCCTCTTTTCATATATATATAAGAAATATATCTTGAAACACCATATTGATCAAGAAAAATAAAGGTTTTGAAGGTACTTGTCAACAATTTTGGGAAAAATCAAGTTCAAGATGTGAGTAATTACTACTTTGTTTCTTTTTTAACATTTATGATGTTTTAATACAATAAGCATGGTTTTTGATTGAAATCTTCCGTGAGATAAACATAGATTTTGATGTATTGAAAAGAAAGATTGATTATTGCATTTAAATCACTAGTTGATTCTCTATGTGACAGCCTCAATCCCACATCGCTTGGGTAGAGAAAGTGAGACTAAGACATGAGACCCACTCCATCTGACATGAGGCCTTTTGGGGTAGAATCCCGAGAGCAAAACAGTGTGGCCTAGGCCTAAAGAGGATAATATCATGTCAAAGTGGAGCGGATTGTTACACTCTACCCGTCTTGTATTTGTTTTGCTTTGTTGCTATACTAGGAGTCATCTAATGATACCAAGATGTGTGACGATTAATATGGTATTTGCTTTGTAATTGTATTGATTTGATTGGAATTCTAGTAGGGGTCAATCGGGATTCGAATATAGATCCACTTAATTATAAATGGTCATGATTAAATTGATATGAATCTCGTGCGCACTAATGGTAGTAGTTTAACTAGTAATAGGCCTTTTGTGTACATGAAAGCTTTGTGCATTCAATGATTTTCTCGAAAATGAATTTCTCAAATGAAAAGTGAATCAAAAAGGTTTTGTTATTCACTGAATACTTTGTACTCACTCCTCTTTTCTACAGTTTTTATAGATAATTGAAGATATCATATTTAAAAAGTAAGGCAAGTCATGAGTTGGAGCATGTTCGCAACGGGTAATAGAGTTTTGCACGTAGTAACAACTTGTCTTTGAAGTAACTACTAAAGTAATTATGAATTTAATACCTTTTGTAGTAATAAGTATGTCCACATCTTTATAAATGTATTTTTATCAATTGGAAACTTATCTTTCAGTATGAGAGCTTTCCAATGATTTGTCTTAACTAGATTAACTTTGCTTGCTTTGGTAATCAATGAGATATTTTTATTAACACAACTTGTTATGTTCTTTGTATTTTTATTGGAAAACTAAGTTTTAATGATTCTTTAAAATATAACAAATTGTGAGTTTAAGTAATTAGCTTTATCAAGACAAAAACAATTTTGTTTATTTTGTATGTCCCGTCCCCCGCTATTTGAAGCTTTCGCTATGAAATTTGTTAACCAACATAAAATATTCCAAAATATTGTAAAATTTGCGGAGCGTGACATTGCACTAGTTGAATCTTACTTCTACAAGTCAAGCTATGCTTCAATCGGCTTCACATGTCACTTTTGCATCAAGAGTGTCATGTACAGTATGTACAAGTTCAAGCGCATGATCATGCTTACAAGTGCATAAGCGTGTTACAAGTTTACGTATATCCGATTCAAGTTATTCTTATGATCATGATGAGCGTTCGGGGTAAGATCAACATGTACAATCAAGGCCCAAAAGTCATATCACATTTTCCAAAACAAAACGGAAACTTTTTAAATTATATCACGTTTTCAAAAATCATGTTGCATGTGTAAATAATACTCACTGGACCTTTGGTTCACCCCTTCTATTTTACCAATGGTAGGTGTTAAAAAGAAAAGTTTAAAAGGATAACTCAAGCTTTGGATGGTGTCTCCAAAGGATGGCAATTACTTGTACGTCACAAGGGAACGGATCTTCGGGGTTATAAAGAATAATCATTGTGATGATATAATAAGTGAGAATATTGTGATATTAGTATAATTATATTTGTAAAAGGAAGAATTTTATCTCTATGTATTTTCTTTCTAATACAATATTAACAAAGTTATGGATTTAGATACTTTAAATAAAGTTGAGTTCTACTTTATATCTGCTAACTGTCCTTTTATCAAAAGGAAATGAGAAGAAATAATGTCTTAGACATTTTATATTTTTATACAAATAGTCCACCAAGAAGTAATTCTATAAAATTTCTCTGTTTTCTAAGTAGTCTCAACATCAAATAAATTGTAGTATCTACACTCCCTTTCTGATTAATTACCTAAATAAAATGTAGTCTTGATACCTATAGAGTTAAAGTCTCTGCAACTAGACTAGACTATAAATATGTTTCTTTATCCAAACCTTAAAATGAAAATGAATTCAAGTTGTGGTCACATTCTTGAATTAATGCTTTCAGTAATTTATAATGTTTGTACTTCTATTTTAATTGGGTGAAAAAAATTTATCGAGTAAGTTATTTATTGTTAATTTATCAAATGATATAAACACTAGAAGTTATAAGAATTATGTGCGGGCGTGATAAATATTATTATATTTCAAGTTCGGTTTAAACTAATTTACAAATGAGGCTATGTCAATTTTTTTTAATTTTTTATGTATTCTGACATTTCTAGTACAATTTTATTTTCAAAAATTTATAGTATTAGAAAAAAATTAACCCCCAATTGTTTTTCTCTAAATCCCGCTTAGTCCTATACAAAATCCTGAGTCGTTCTCTAGTTGGCACACGGACGGTTGGAGCCTCACTATGGGGAATGTATGGTGGTGTTGAAAGGGATTCAAGTGTCGGTGGAAATGGGGTTCCCTAAGGTGATGTTGGAAATGGATACTTGGAATGTTGTTCAGCTAATTAGAGAGATGGAGCCCAGAGTGCCTGAAGGACTACTTCTGTAAAGGATTACATTACTTGCTCAAAGGCCGTAGGCGTTTGAAATTCAAGCTGTGGGACGGGACAATCGATAACAATCGATAACAATTGGATTAAAATTTACCATCAATTATAGTTACATCAACATCTCAAAAACAACATTACATTATTATTATTATTTGGTTGATGTTAAAAATTAATTTTTACTTATATTGGATAATGTAAACTTATAAAAATTTTAGCATGCCAAAAAAAAAAAAAAAAACTTATACAAATTTCATATTGTTTATTTTTTTAAAATAATTTGATACGTATCCTTGAGAATCTAGTTTCAAAAAAAGATATTGTCACCATTGTCGTTAAAAATAACAATCTAAACATTTGGGGTAATTACAACTGAAAAAAACTAGTGCCTTTTAATTAAAGTATCGAATCCTTTTTCGAGAAAAAGCCAAAAGTTTCGTCAGAGGTTCTCTAACGGGGAGGTGGTTATTATTATTAACATCTCAAAAACAACATTACATCATTATTTGGTTAATGTTAAAAATTAATTTTTACTTATATTGGATATTGTAAATGGTGTTTATATTGATACAACATCTTTTACTAATCACACCACAATTTAATTGTACTCAACATCCTTTATATTTTTAAATCTTTACACATACATCATTAACTCACTTCTATCATATCTTTATTTTTAACATATTATTTTTATGACGTTTTGTATCGAACCATATCTTGATTTCTAGAATTTCATTACAGGAGCTACCTCAAATTTTTAAATAAACAAAAAAGTAATACATAATAATATATAACTGCATATTTTCATAAGATTTTCTGGTCTACAAATCAAATTTTTTAAATATATCCAATCATTAAAAAAATGAGAGGATAATTAAATCAAATATTCAAGAAAAAATATAGCTGAAACTTTTAGGGCATAAATATTATAAGGAACAAAGACTAGGAATGCTCACATTAATAATATTGTAATGTAATTAGTAAAAAATGTGGTGTAGATATAATTAATCTAATGTAAACATATAAAATTTTGGGGAATTTTATTCCCACCATAAGAATTAATTCTCACACCACATTTTATTCCAACCACAATCAAATTATATTTTTAATCACCACACCACATCATTAACCATCATTTTAAAAAGTAATAAAAATAATAGAAAATATAGAAAAAGAAAACTTTTTTGGTCGTCGGGTTAAATAATGGTGCTGGTGCACTGATAGGGCCCACATTCAGTGTTCTGTTTTCAATTTGGAGATGAGTTGCTACAGTGTCGTCACTTACCTTGAAGAGTTTTGCTTCATTGGGTTTCAGAGAGACAGATTGCCATAGCTTCTCAATGGAGTCCATTTCCGAAAGGAAAATTCTGCCAAAAGTATCAGGGCAGAAAACATAGGATACGAACGGAAGACACCAAATTGCCGCCTCAGGTGAACGCCAAAATTGCAAAACTCCAACAGAAAGTTGACTACGCCTATTAGGTATTGGAAATCAATGCCATGACCAAAAACTCCACGCTATCGAAAGATGTGCATCTCAGTATGTGCAGCCAAGCAGCCGAAATTGAAAGGACAAAACTCTGAAATACCCAAGCAACTAAAGATGAAATATGGACCAGTTGACTGAATCAATGTTTTAAAACTTCACAATGGTGGAAATCAGACTGAAAAAGATGGAAAATCATGAGCGACGGTCAAAAAGGAAGGTCAGTAGCCGACGACGAGAAAGTTGATCTGTCTGTTGCAGTCGGGAAGTTGACGAATTTCGGTGGCGGCGATAGATAAAACGCCACGTTTCAATAGCCGAGTTACGGCGAGCCTGACATTGACAATGGTTTTCTAATGCACATCTTCGGAGGAGAATAAAAAATTAAAGAATAAAGGTTACTTAAGTAATTAATAAAATGTGTTGAGAGTATTAATTTTTATAGTAAGAATATAATTCCTCTAAAAATTTACCATAAAAAAAAGAGAGAGAAATAAAACTTATATAAATTTTATATTATTTATTTATTAAAAACATTTTTATACGTATTCTTTAGAATCTCGTTTCAAAAAGAGAAATTATCCCTATTTGTATATTATAAAAGTAGAAGAGTGGCTAGTGAGCCACCATTCAGTTTCTCGCCCATAATTTTCATGGTGTATTTCTTTTCTTTTTTTTTCTTTTGTTAATCCCTCTCATGTGCGTGCCTTTATATTATTTGCAGGGCCGGATTGTTATTTATTTGCTACTTTGATATGATTTCCCACTAGCATTTTTCAATGGCCCATCACATTCTCCAAGGAGGCAACCATGCTAGACGTTTTTTTCATTTCTTTTTCTTTTTCTTTTTGGTCCTTTTTTTTTTAAATCACTATAAGTTTCTTTGTAACCAAAGAATTATTAAAACCGATTTGAGATACCCCTTTTCTTATAAGTATTCAAATGTGATTAATTCACATTTATGCAATGAGTCGTCGATCCAGGAAGATGTCGTGAACCCACTGCAGTTAAAATTAAATTTGAAGCATCTTCACTGATAGTTCTTCGACGATCCCTTTGGATACGATCTCAAGGTAGAAAGATTTTCGGTCAATTTTCCATGTCAAATTTAATCGACATGACAGAAACTTGCAAACAGAAAAAAAGGCTTTGCCTTTAATTGGTTTGAGTTTTGGCTTTTAATATAAATAATTCCAGAGTTTTTGTTTGGATATATTATACAAGAGATCGATTAATTCTTGATATTCATTGGTAAAAATATTCAATATTTATTGTAGTCTTACTAAAGATAACTTTTGGGCTTTAGTCTATATATTTATGTTCACTGGTCATTTGTTAATTATCTTGAGTTCAAGATCAATAAATGAAATTTGTTTCTTACTGTGGTATTTATAGCGGCTGTAGAGACAAAGGCTTCAATTTTAAACGTAGTTCTAGAATTTTGCTATTTTTTTTATAATTTTATATATATTGATTTATCAGGTAAACGTATATAATTTTTTTCCAAGAAAATTTCACTTTTTTCCAACATAATATTACTATACAGGATTAGGAATAAGAAATCTATTTGCCTCTGTCATATATTAATTTTTAAGAGAGAGAAAATAGTATTATTTTATATTTACTAGTATCTCCATCCTTGCATTGTATGGGTAGAATACAACAATATGTTAATTAAATAAAACATCTATTAATATATAAAGGCACTTAAGTACCTTCATTTTTTTCCCGCCCATTTGCTTTGCGGTTACTCTCGCGGTGAGTCTTTTCTACAGTAAAGGTTTGATTTATGATAAGTTTTTTTATTAAATTTTTTTATTCCATATTCGTATGCAACTTTTCTTTCTCAGTTTCTTTTGTGACAATGGTATGTCTTTGATTACGATAAATCATGTTCTAATCTTCTTCTTTGGTATTGGCCCATCCTGTGCTTCAACCACAACTTTCCTCCTGCATCTATTTGATCTACATGTTAATGAGTGCTCAAAATTTCTCTATACAGTTGATGAATTTTGAAACAATCTTTTTTGTTTGTAAATTATAATAGGCAAATATTTATATATCTGATTGATAAATTTGATTTAAGTAGAGAGATGATATTTAATTGGCCCTTGATGAATGATTATTGGCTCTTGATGGAAGATGACGAGTGTATTTTAAGCCTTATTAATAGTTATTGTAGAGTGCTGGAAGAAATGTGAAGGTGTGAACGTTTGTGGTAGTAGAAATGGAGGCATATATTTGATCGTGAAAAGCTAAATGCGTAACCTATATATTATAATTATAGGTTAATTTGATTCTCCTTTAATTATTTGACCATTGTTCATATTGATTCAATTAATATATGTACCTTTATTTTTAAACTTTTAACAAAGGTACAAATATTTATTTATGATGCAACTGCCAAATAGATATATTTTTACCATTTTTCCTATTGATGCCACGCGCGAGTAGATTAACTAGTTATAACTAAATACAAATATCAATTTAACAGGGTCAACAGACATAGTAATTACACTGAAGTGTACTCGATTAATGATAAAAAAAAAAAAAAACTTCTAAAGACAACGATAATAAATATTGGAAAAATGAGACAAAGTCAGCATATTAAACAAATATTATGAATACAAATTATTATTAACACATAGTATGTATCGAATATAAATTTTTATACATGCTCCTTACAATCACTTGAGGAAATGTAGAACTTGTTAGCATGAAATAATGTGTACGTGAGATATGAGAAAAGTTATATCTGTTGCAAAACAAACATATTTCTTCTATATAATCGCGCTATATATTTTCTCGCATCATAATACAAAACTTCAAATTTTATTATAATAAATATAGCCTAATAGTTTAGCACATATTTCACGAAAGTCATCAAATAAAACACATACATCGAATGAAAATTTCCACATTTCGATAGTACAGCTAAAGAAAGAATAAAAGGAAATTGAATTAACAACACAATCACTAAATTACATATTCAATTAGTTCAGTAGTATATGAAAATAAAATATCCAGAGATCGAGAATATATTGAAACTCTTAAAACAATGCTATAAAATAAATGATAATTTCAAAATACAAAGCAACAACTCTATCAGATTATTAACTCACGCGAATTAATATAACAAAATTAATTCAAACCAATAAAGTAGTGGAACTCTAATTAATGGCGATAATCAACGGAGAAACGAATAGAGTAAAACAAAATTTGACGGATACTTATATTGCATTGATAATTTTCAAAGAGTATAGCGAGTAATTACGGTGAACAACATATAATAAAAAAAAAAAAAACCAATACCATACCTATTCATAGACTTACGCACATACAATGACTAAAAATTGGAAAACATTAAACTGTTTAGGTACATGAACTGAAGCACTCATCTATAAAGTTTAGAGCAATTTTAAGCACATCGTTCTAAACTATTTACAGATAATAAAATCACTATTGATTGAGAATTACAAAGTGTTCAATCACGCTAGAATAAATATGTCAAAATAAGAATTACATTATCATATGAGTCTCGCCCTGGAAGTCGTACAATCAATTTGCAAAATGAGGAAAGTAGATTACAACTCTTATCCTTCACCTGACAGCAATATGCCGTGACTTCCTAGAACACACAAATTAGAACACATGGAACAAATCCAGCAAGTGGATCTCATACTTCTCCATTTGCCCCTTAGAACACATGGAACAAATCCAGCAAGTGGATCTCATACTTCTCCATTTGCCCCTCACTGCACCTGAATTAAATAAAAAAATTAAAATTTTACAACCCCAAAAATATATATTCCTATAATTTCTAAACAACATAATTTGCCGTGTCCGCAAAAATTCTTAAGTGATCAAACTTAAGATAGAAGAGTGCTCAGCCTGTCATCTGATGCTTATCAGAAGAGTCTCTGGATAACGTATAAAAGTTCTTTATTTTCTTTTTGTGAAATAGATGCCTGGTTAATAAACTCGTGCAGGAATTAGGTATAACTACTGTACCTGGCTACAGCAGATCCCCTTCCCTTGTTTAGAGAAACTATAACTTCCATATGAAGAACGAAGATATTTTCAGTAGCATGGTCCAACCAACTTAGAGTTTTAATCCTGAGTACACCCAAGTATTAAAAAAATTTAAAAAAAATCAAATGAAATTGAAGGCTTTAATAGATCACATGAAGAAGAAAATGAGAAAAGAGACCATTCAATGCTGTCCTACTATTTGCTTATAAAAAGGCGCAGATCTGTTGTAACTATTAGGCTTCAAGTTTTTTCTACAGAGAAAGCCCAAAACTACAATAAAGGAGGATGAAAAGAAACAAAAGAAATGTATCCCCTATTATCTGTCTTGACACATTTCAGAGCATCTTTCTAGTTGGTATTTTTATTTTCTTGCAATTAAACTCAAGAAAATGACACAAAATGACATCAAACAATTTGTATATGTCCACACATGTACTGACCAAGTGGTGTGGACACATTGTATGATAAAATTAAAAAAATCTAATTTTACCCGGGGAAAAGAACGCATACAGGGGAAAAACAGGCTGAAAAAATTATTAACAAATAGTTGATATGTAAAATATAATAATTTGTGTTGAATTATTTCTGTAGAATCTGATTTAGTATATTCAACTTCGAAAGTAGTATTTATAAAACTATTCATGTGTAAGTTCATAAAGTGTGGAAATCAATATATTACTATAAAACTATTCGGGTATAAGCTCATGAAGTGTCATATCATAGTGTTGGAATTACTTGTTAAAGAATAATAAAAAACAAAAAATTTCTATAAAAATCCACACCTTTTGGATCAAAATTCTGGCTCCTCCCTTGCACATGAAGTCAAAATTTGCCCAAATAGAAGCATGAAAATCGCACTAATAAAAAATGTCAAGATAAGATAAAATAATTATCTTGTTTATGACAAATAACCTGGAAATTCTCCTCTACTTAAGCATCATCTCGTACAACTTTTGTTAATGGTTTCAAAAGGTAACAGAAATGATAGGAGAAATAGTTATAAAAATGGAGTTTGGGTTTCTAAATACCTTTTATGAGTTTATTTCTTGAGTCCAAATAGCAGAATGATTAAAACCCCCACTTCTATGCAAAATAAACTAAAAACAATATGAGGATTTTCGTTGACAGCTTTATATCTTTCCAATACCAGACTATGAAGATGAGTTAAACTTAACTAGTCGAATGGGCTCACTATTATGAATCATAATATAGCCATCTTCAGTTCGTTTCCTTCTCAACTCCAATACAATGACAGAATTTGACACCCTACTCAACAAATTTGGGCCCCAAATTCAAATTTGAAACCCCGCTCCACAAATTTGCATCCTCAGTCACAACAAACACGGATGGTAGAATTAAGAAGTTACAGAAAACGAAAAAAATTGAAATTGAGCACTTGAAATAAGGGAAAAGAGTGACGAAGATTAGGAGACACCTTCGAAGGGGCGTGTGCGTAGATGCATATCCTTCAAGCCACTGACGTGTCTCTGTCGAATCACCTTTTGTCGCCCCAGCGGCAAGACGGCGGACGAAGAAGTAAAAAGAGAATGGGCGGCGACGACAAATGGAAAAGCAAACAAATCCGGTTGCTCCCGGCTTAGCCACTACCGGATCGTCTGTTGTCGCACCAGAGGCGCCACCGTGTCATCTGTTGTCGGCCTAGGGTCGGCGGCTGCGGCGAGTCTGGTTGAGTGTTCTAGCAGCAATCGCAAATTAGGTTTTCAATGCAAAGGGGAAGAAAAAATGCCTTCAGAAGTTCAAAGTGTGCTCCCGATTGAAAATGTATTCAAAGTGTTAAGAAATTAGCACAACAAAAACACACTTTAGGAAAAAGTGGGAAAAGCTGATGTCACGATGATATCAGTGATTTAGGCGAGAAACCACTATTAAGCCGGAAATCGCTATTACGATAATATATAGAAAGTTTATTTCATATTATGGTTTGTATGTTTTTATTTGTTTTTCCAATTATTGAAAGAGTTATGAGCACAAATTGAAAGCAATCTTATTTATTTTTCATTCCGTTTGTAGTGCTTGTATTGAAAAATGAGAAATTTCTTGAGTATTGATTTATTGATAAATGGTATTTTTTCTATCTTATGTTTGATTTTGAAAAAAGTTTAAACATTCATTATGATTTATGAAATGTTCTAATCGTTGTATATTTTTAGAACTTAATGAGTAATTATTATTTAATGGGGTTCATTTTAACCTGTATGCTTGCTTATATAGGTTCTGATAAAATGAATTATTTTATAGGGATTAATCTCCAAAGATAGAATTTTTTTTTTTTAGTACAAGTGGGATAGGGGGAATTAAGGGGACTTTGGGATTCAAACCCGGATAACTCTGGTAAGGGGTTAGGCCCTTAACTATTTAAGCTAACTTTTTGATCTCTCAGTGATGGATTTTACAGCTTGAGAATCATTAGAAATGCGATAAAGAAGGGAACAGGTTGAAAAAATCCGGATAACTCTGGTAAGGTGTTAGACCCTTAACTATTTGAGCTAACTTCTTGATCCCTCAGTGATGGATTTTACAGTTTGAGAATCATTAGAAATGTGATAAAGAAGGGAATAAGTTGAAAAAATGTTATTAAAAAAAGGTTATTTACTAATGTATATATGGTTAATTTGTCAACCCATTTTCCCATTTAAAAAAAAAAATTTAACAATCCATTTTTCATACAGTTGTTTTACATTAGTTTCCATTTATGCACAGAAAGCGACATATTAAATGTTTACCATATAAAATAAGTGTCAACTAACTTATTTTTATAAATTTACAAATTAAAAAGGGGGAAATGGATGATGTTAAAAATCAAGGTACTATTTTTTATAATAATAATAATTTATCATAATAATTTATTGAATGAAAATTGACGTTAACTATGTCAATATAATATTGTAATTCAATTGAACATTTAAATATAAAAGAATAAATAAAGTGTCAATTAAATTAATTTAATAAATTTGCTACTGCATAAATGAGTGAAATCAACTTGGCATTAAAAAAGCTAACAAATTATATAATATTAAAATTTCCAAAGGGTAACATTAGAGTCCGTATTCATTTTCTTTTAAATAAATAAATTAGGCCCTAAAACATGGCCAAAAGAAAATTGCCATCACTTACAATATTAAATTTGGGTATTGATGATCTTGCCCAGCCCAACACTTATATTGGGGTTTTTTATGGCATTGGTTGAATTGCGTTTTAAAGTTTTCTTATTATGTTGAGTTGGGAATGTGTTTGCATTTACCAATACAAGGTTGAGGATTTGTTGGTCCAAATATAAACGTTAAAAACAAATGGACAAATAGATGCAAAGGTTTGTGACCTTTGCTGCAATTTATCCTAAGATTAACTTAGATTATATGTAATGTACAAGGTAAATAATTATAATTCTAAATGAGCTTCTTCTAAGACAAATGACATCAGCATTGCATCTCAAATTGGAGAAACAAAGGGTAATTAAAGAAAGCCTGGAGAGAATAAAGGCCAACTAAAAAAATCTCAATTTTACATTTCCTTTTATCATCATATTTCATGGGGCTGTATATGTGGTTCGCATGCGTTATTCATTTTTTAGTTTTTCATGCACAATTCACCAATTATATAAAGTTTATGATTTATAATTCTCAAGTTGTGCTCTGTAAACACTCAAAGTAAACTCACCAAGTTTGGTGTTTGTGATTTATAAAACTTAATACAATTATCTGTGATCCAATAATAATTTATGTCGGCATAAATAAATCATGGAATGAAAATTTACATTAATTAATGGTTTTTTAATACATTAATTATATGGTATTTTTTTAAAAAAAACTTATCACAGCGAATTGGATACTCAACTTTTTTTTTTTCATATTTTATGATACTCTTTATAGTTAAATCACTTGATGTTGTCTTTTGTCGTAGTTTCTATTTTTTGTTCTTTAATCAAAGAAGACAATAATTTTATTCCTCTAATAAAATAGAAAAATATGAGAAGCTTTATCTCATAATCAAAATCTTTATAAGTTTCTGTTGAGCCTTTTATATAAAACTTTGGCAGGATGGAGGAGACAGCATATGACAATAAAATTGGGTTGAGTAGGGTTTTAAAATAAAATTATTTGGGTTTAGGTTGTACTTATCAGTCTAAAGTTTTGAGCCTTTTAGTCCATATTTAAAGGTTTTGGATGAGAGTGCGAATAAATGCATATTGTCCTTTCTTTTTTCCCCTCCCTTAATTGTTAGGTCATTCTAAAGGGTATTTTGGTCTTCTTGCTATTGCCAGGCCACTTTCGTTTGGGAATGCTATATGTTCGTAATTTTTTAAAATATGTTGCGTAATATTTAAGAGTTGTACAATTTAACTACAAATATGTAATAATTTAATTTCATTTTCAAACTTTCTACCCTATCTACTTAGACAGTCAAATTGATATGTCAATTAAATTGAGTGGTAAAATATCAATAAAATAGGTAAATATAGAAAATAATGTTTATTTGATGTAACGAGATGTATATGAGTTCAGATAGTGTAGGATTTGTACTCTTTTCGTGTAAATGTTGCACCAAAATGGCAAAACGGGTTGCATGTGCTCTTGTGACACTAGAGTGAGGCAAACCTACCCTAAGCAAGGCCGACCAGTTGTGTTGGGTTTTTCATTGCATTGCATTTGGTTGGGTTGACCTTTAAGATAAAATTTTAAATTGAATTGAGTCCGGATTGCATTTACTAACCCAACCCAAGGCGAGAGTACGGTGATCACTATTTAAATGATGGAAATGAAAGTTCAAATGGATGCAAAGGTTTAGGAACTTCTACTATAATTTACTTTAAAATTAACTAACAATTATTGCACAAACCGTTGACCTGTGGAAATAGTTGCAATTCTCAACGAAGTACTTTAGTGAAGATGATATCAATTTATTGAGTTTCGTTGACAATTAACATTTTTATATAGTTATATCAATTTATCAATTTATGTAGTTATATTCTCCTCCACTGGTTTTTGGTAATAATCTAAAAATGAATCTGTTTGAAAATAGATTTTACATAAAGATCTAATAATTAGAATAATGAAAAACTTACATCATATCAAATAGGTGACTTACTCATATGTTTCCATGTGTTTAAAAAATAAAATTTAAATCAGTTGATAAATCAAGGCAACTTTTAAATTTTCTTTACAATCAAGGCAATTTTTAAATTAGTAGCCAAATAAGAAGGAACTTTTTAAATAGTACCCAAACAAAGAGTCCTACCCTCTTCCCCCTGGTGACATTGCCACGTAAGATTATGCAACACTCTCATTCCATCCCTCCCCCCACCCCCGGGATGATATTGCCACATAAGATGATATAACACTCTCATGCCATCAGTACAATATGACACAACACAACACTAATATAGTAATGTCACATCAATATTAGGATGTATATATCCCTCTTGCTCAGGAAAGAGATCAACTTTCATTGATGTGCTATGTTTAATTATTACAAAAATTTCCTAACTCAATGTTTGTATATTTTATTTTATACATTTTATTAGGAAATTGAAATAAATAAATATTACAAAAGAATACTATTTTATATTTACATTACTATGATGATTTGATAAAATTATTATTTTTAATTATGTTGTTTATGTTTAAATATTAAATTTATAATGTATTAAATAAAAAATAATTTTGAATTAATTTTTTTGTGCAACGCACATGTGCAGTACTAGTTGTCGTTAAAAATAACTGTCTAAACATATGGGGTAATTAATACCAAAGAAAAAACTCTAGTGCCTTTTAACGAAAGAATTGATTCCTTTTTTGAGAAAAAAGCCGAAAGGTTCGTCAGAGCATCTCTAACGGGAGGTGTGGTTTAAAAGTGACGTGGAAGAAAGAGATAAAGAGAATATTATTATTATTTTAATTAAATAGAAATAGTAAAGAGAGATGGATGTAAATTCAAAAATAATAATAAAATAGTAGTAGATAAGGTGGATGTGAAGGTGCATTTGTGGACTTATACAGGACACGGAGAAGGAAGATTGATGAAAAAATAGTATGAATGAAAGAAAAATGATTTCAAAAATGAAAATAGATAAAATTACAAGATACACTCGTTTTTTTTTTGGTTGGTTTGTTCAGTTTTTCTATGGTATTCATTAAACACTATTTATGACGTCTAATATTTTATATGACAAGTTTCTATTAGATACATTAGAAGAATAAGATCAATGGCGGAGCTAAGGGGGCCATGCCGGGCCCGGCCCCTCTAAATTGGAAAATTTCCATTATAGTTTGTTTAAAAAAAAAAAAAAAATTAATGTGTAAAGGTAATTTATCGATGTGTAATATACGACTCATCCTTTCGGCCAAATTCTATAACAGCTCCTGACTCCGCCATAATTTATTGGGTCATTATTTTTCAATATATATCCGATATACAGTTGTTACATAATAATATATTAAATTCTATAAAATAAAATAAAATAGTGTCCTAGACACAATAGAATATACCTTGCTTTCTCTCTCTTTGGATGGACGTTGTCTGTATTCAAAGGCATTGGAGATGCTCTCGTGGCGCAGCTTGACGAGAGAAGACTTTCGGTAAGCGTCATCTTCTTTCTCCTTGAATTTCCGGTGAATTTGGAGGGGTTTATGTGAGCATTTCTCTATTAACTAATCTCTTTGTTAAAACTTGGAATTTACCGGTTTTGAAGCCATGTTTTTTGTTTTAGTTTCTAATTGCTCTTGATCTTTTTGCTGGGTTTTGGAGAAGGAGATTGACGAAGGGCTAGTTCTACGTTCGGATTTGGCTGAAATCTTCAAACATGGAAGGTGAACTGATAGAATCCCTCCCCTGCTCTGCTGCTCATGTTTTGACAGTGAAATTATCTGATTTCGCTTAGCTTAAATATAGCAGTACTGATTCTTTTTCTTTTTCTTTCTTTTGTTTTTTTGAAATTTGCACGTCTGGGTAAAATCTAGTATGATATTTATTTGACTATGGCCGGATGGTTCAGTTTCTTATTTTTTGCTCTGGCTTTGACATTTATTGATTCTACTGAGTAAAGAAATGAGTTAAAGTTGCAGAGACTAAGCAACTGAAGGATTATCTGGTGTCAAAATTTATATGGACGATTGAAAATTTCACGGGTTCAGATGAAAAAAAGCTTTACTCTCGGATATTTTTGGTTAATGAGTTCAGATGGTATGCCCCCAATTGTGGAAATTATTAGTAGTCTTGCAAATTTTGTGTGTGATGAATTTTGCATTCTTGCTTTTGCAGGAGGTTGCTTCTTTTTCCAAAAGGAAATGGAGTCGAGCATTTGTCTATGTACCTTGATGTGCCTGATTCATCTAGCTTGCCCAGTGGATGGAGTAGAGAAGCCAAGTTTAGTATAGCTCTTATAAACCAGACGAACAGCAACAAAACCATCAAGAAAGGTATTTCTGTACAACGACTATGATGACACTTGAGATATGGAATCATTGTCTTGATCTTTGATGGGTTTCTTGATGCCAACTTTTTGGGCTATCTAGAGGAATTGCTTTATTGTTTGAATTTTGTGTTTCTGAAGTTGTTGAACTGCTCTTAATTGATCATGGGTTTCGGAATCCTAAATTTTGATCATCTACTCATATTCACTCGATGTTATAATATTGTTGAGCAAGCAAAAAAGGAATTAGGAACATAATTGAAGTTTAAAGTTGCTTCTTTTTTTTTTTTTGTGGGAAACTCGAAAAGGATCGGCTTCTATTCCTATAAATAAATATAAATCTACTTGATACAAAACTCAAAGCTTTGCAGTCAACATCATAAATAATGGCTTTAAAGTTGCTTTATGCAGAGACTGAACACACATTCAATGAATACGAAAAGGACTGGGGCTTCACATCATTTTTCCTACTCAGTGAATTTCATGATAAAAATGGAGGTTATCTTGTTAATGACACATGCTTGATTGAAGCTGAAGTATCTGTGCCTGATACTTTTCCAGCTTCCACAGATAAAGTAAGTTCTATCCTGATTTCTACATGCTACTGACCTAGTTTGGTTTTCGATTTCTAAATGATTTTTTCCCCTGTCTGTGATCAGCCTTTGGATTCTTCTGTTGCTTTGGATCCTGTGGAATCTGTGTACCTCCAAACCAAATCATATCTCAAGTCACTACCTAAGAAACCATCCAGCTCAGTATCTGATGCTACACGTGAAGTGCCTTCGTTTAAAGATAATGCAGTTCTGGCAAAAGAATGCTTTAACAAACTGATATCATACCCTTTAGATGATTTTGTTGATCCCAAGCATGAAACTTCAATGATAGAGTCCCTGTCAATACTGAGTGACAACCTTTCTTTGTTTACTGATGAACAGGCAAAAGAAATTATGAGTTTGAAATCTTCTTTTCCTAAAACAATACAGGAATGGAGAGACTCCATGCAAATTAAGGTCAGTAGCGAGCATGTATGGTCTGCTTTTGAGAAGACCAATAATTTGCTCGAAGATTTAGTGAAAACCGAGGAGAGAATAAAGGCTAAATTGGAGGAGCTGAATCACAAAGAAAAGGAACTGGAAGCTCAGCTGGAGGTACTTAAAAGCAAAAGTCGACAACTCAAGGAAGAAAGGGCAGAAGTATCAAAGCAGACGAAGCAAGTTTATTCTCTTTCTAAGGAACAGGCTAGCAAAATAGAGGGAAAAGAGCTGGAGGTGGATCGTGCTAACAAGAAGCTGGAGGATTTGAAGTCAAAGTGGATTGAAATGAAATCTTTCTTTACTTGATTTTAAATGCTTTCTAACACATAGCAACATAAATTTCCACACCTTTCCGTGTTTTACAATGCTTTTTTTAAGCTTCTTTTGGAGTTCTCATGTTTCTCCAGAACACTGGATTTATCACTCCTTCTATAGGCTTTGGCTGGGAAGCACATTGATTTCTATCTGTTTGGGATGTGATAAATGTGTTTGGCAACATGCATCATACTATATTGAATTGAGTTAATAGTAAAATGGAAAAAGAAGTTACAAATTCAACATAGAAGGTCCGAATGTTGCAAGTGGAATGTTTAAAACCATTGGGATTTGAGTCACGCTCTTCGGACATATATAGACAAAAATTATGACAAAAGGAAGTTTTAGTTACCCTATTAACTGTATACGATTCAAGGTAATTTAAAGTCATTTTAAAGGTAATAAAGTAATTTAAATTCTTTTTTTGTTATAGTTTTTGTTTATATGTGCGTTCAAATAAATTAATTCTTGACATTTCAATCAAATAGAGTAATTTTTGGGTTTATATTGGATAAACATCTATGTATCTTCCACGTTATCTAAATCAAATGGTAGTGGATAAATCAAGTGGTAGAGGAGGATAATGGATGAGATTTACCATTCAATTTCTTGAAATAACGTTCAATATTTAATTTAATAACTAATAGATAATTATCATCATTTAATTGTTTAAATTATGAATAAATTTGATTATTTAATTGTCTAACTGATGGACGAGTGTCCATGTGCTGCTAAAATCTGTAATTTACAAGAAATGAAATACATATATCATCAGTTTAAGTAAATTGAAAGTTAAAATCGTAATTTTTCTTCATTTCCCTGAGTATAAATATTGATAATTACGACTACTTTTTCAAAAAAAAAAAAAAGAATACTTTTATGTGTCACAAATTTATATTGGTTTCGAGTATTTATTTGCATTAACGATCGATAACAATTGTGTTAAAATTTGCCATAAATTGTAGTTACGTTAATTGACATCTCAAAAACAACATTACATTATTATTATTATTTAGTTGATGTTAAAAATTTGTTTTTACTTATATTGAGTAATGTAACTTTATAAATTTTCGCCGTACAAAAAAAAAACTTAGAAAATTTCATATTATTTTTTTTTGAATAATTTGATATGTAAGTTTCAAAAAATGAAATATCCTTTTCAAAAAAAAAAAAAAAAACCACTATTGACTATTTTGTCGTTAAAAATAACAATCTAAACATTTTGGGGTAATTACAGCCAAAGAAAAAACTCTAGTGCCTTTCAATTAAAGAAATTAATGATTTCTTTTTCGAGAAAAAGCCGAAAGGTTTGTCGTAAAAACGGGTGTTTTTTCTTAGTGGCACTGCTTGACGAGAGAAGACTTTCGGTAAGCGCCATTTTCTTTCTCCTTGAATTTCCTGTGAATGATTGATTGGAGGGGTTTACGTTAGCATTTCCTGTGAATGATTGATTGGAGGGGTTTACTTTAGCATTTCTTTGTTAACTGCTCTCTTTGCTAAGACTTGAAATTTACTGGTTTTGTAGCCATGTTTTTTGTTTTTAGTTTCTAATTGCGCTTGATCTTTTTGTTGGGTTGTGGAGTAGGAGATTGACGAAAGGGCTATTTCTACATTCCGATTTGGCTGAATTCTTTAAACATGGAAGGTAAACTGATAAAATCCCTGTTCTGCTCTGCTGCTCATGTTTTGACAGTGAAATTGTCTAATTTCTCTTAGCTGAAATATGGCATTACTACATCTCTCTCTCTCTCAATATATTTTTTTTTTGTGTGGGAACTTTGCACGTCTGGGTAAAAATTAAAATCTAGTATGATATTTATTTGATTATGGCTGGGTAGTTCAGTTTCTTGTTTTTGCTTTCATTGTGACGTCTATCGATTCTACTGAGTAAATAAACATGTCAAAGTTGCAGAGACTAAGCAATTGAAGGATTATCTGGCGTCAAAATTTATATGGAGGATTGAAAATTTCACGGGTTCAGATGCAAAAAAGCTTTACTCTCGGATATTTTTGGTCAATGAGTTCAGATGGTATGCCCCAATAGTGGAAATTATCAGTTGTCTTGCAAATTTTTTGTGTGATGAATCTAGATTCTTGCTTTTGCAGGATGTTGCTCCTTTTTCCAAAAGGAAATAAAGTCTTGCATTTGTCTGTGTACCTTGATGTGCCTGATTCATCTAATTTGCCCAGTGGGTGGAGTAGAAAAGCCAAGTATAGTATATCTCTTATAAACCAGACGAACAGCAAGAAAACCATCAAGAAAGGTATTTCTGTACAACAACTAGGATGACACTTGAAATATGGAATCACTGTCTTGATCTTATATGGGTTTCTTGATGCCAACCTTTGGGCTGTCTAGAAGAATTGCTTTATTGTTTGAATTTTGTGTTTCTGAAGTTGTTGAACTGTTCTTAATTGATCATGGGTTTCAGAATCCTAAATTTGGATCGTCAACTCGTTTTCACTCAATGTTATAATATTGTCATATCAGTGTTTCATTTTTGAGCAAGCATAATAGGAATTAGGAACTTAATTAAAGTTTAAAGTTGCTTTATGCAGAGACAGAACACAAATTCAATGCAAAAGAACCCAATTGGGGCTTCACTTCATTTTTCCCACTTAGTGAATTTCATAGATCGGAAGAGCACACGTCTTGTTAATGACACATGCTTGATTGAAGCTGAAGTATCTGTGCCTGATGCTTTTTCGGCTTCTACAGATAAAGTAAGTTCTATCCTAATTCCTGCATGCTCTTGGCCTAGTTTGGTTTCTATTTCCTAAATGAATTTTTTTTGGCCTGTGGTCAGCCTTTGGATTCTTCTGTTGCTTTTGATCCTGTGGAATCTGTGTACCTCCAGGCCGAATCATTTCTCAAGTCACTACCCAAAAAATCATCCAACTCAGTATCTGATGCTACCTATGAAGTGCCTTTGTTTAAAGATAATGCACTTACGGCAAAAGAACGCTTTAGCAAACCGATATCATACCGTTTAGATGATTTTTTGGTGGATCCCAAGCATGAAACTTCAATGGAGTCCCTATCAATACTGAGTGACAACCTTTCTTTATTTACTGATGAACAGGCCAAAGAAATTATGAGTTTGAAAGCTTCTTTTCCTAAAACAATACAGGAATGGAGAGACTTGATGCAAATTAAGGTTAGTAAGGAGCATGTCTGGTCTACTTTTGAGAAGACCAATAGTTTGCTCGAAGATTTAGTGAAAACCGAGGAGGGAATAAAGACTAAACTGGAGGAGCTGAATAACAAAGAAAAGGAATTGGAAGCTCAGCTGGAGGTACTTAAAAGCAAAAGTCGACAACTCAGTGAGGAAAGAGCAGAAGTATCAAAGCAGACGAAGCAAGTTTATTCTCTTGCTCGGGAATAGGCTAGCAAAATAGAAGGAAAAGAGCTGGAGGTGGATCGTGCTAACAAGAAGCTCGAGGATTTGAAGTCAAAGTGGATTGAAATAAAATCTCTCTTTGCTTGATTTTAAATGCTTTCTAACACATGGCAACATAAATTTCTGCACCTTTCCGTGTTTTACAATGCTTTTTGTAAGCTTCTTTTGGAATTCTCATGTTTATCCAGAATACTGGGTTTATCACTCCTTTTGTAGGCTTTGGCTAGGAAGCACGTTGATTTCGATCTGTTTGGGATGTGATAAATGTGTTTGGCAACATGCATCATACTATTATTGAACTGAATTAATGGTAAAATGGAAAAAAGAAGTTACAAAGTGCAACATTAAAACCATTGGGATTTGAGTCACGCTATTTGGACATATAGGTAGACAAAAACTCTGACAAAAGGAGGTTTAAATTGCCACATTGACCCTACACAATTCAAGGTGATCTAAAGTCGTTTTAAGGGTAATAAAGTAATTTAAATCTTTTTTTGTTATAGTTTTTTCACATATGTGTTCAAATAGATTAAATTCTTGGGATTTCAGTCAAACTTGCCAGGATGTAGATGGATGCTAACTTTTCTAATCAACCAACATTTCCCTTCCAAAAAAAAAAAAGAGCAAGAAACCACTTGTGGTTTGTTGCCCTTTTTAAGCAGAAAAATGATAGGTGTACCGAATGTCTCCCGCCCGAGATATCACCCGAAGTGGTTAAAAGTCTAAAATACCCTCATATTAAGCCAAATTTACACAGTACACCCATTCATTCCCGTGTGCCCGATATCGAAAAGGGGATCCCTCTTTGTTCTCTCTCATCGACAAACCCCAGCAGCAGGGGCACTCATTTGCGGCGATTTTGGTTCACACCCTGTCGTTCCCATGTCCATCGTCCTTCCACCGATGACCATTCCGATTTACTAGGTATCGCGCTCAGTCAAGCAACACCTCTTGTTCTGGCCATTCGAATCGCATGTTCCAGCGGGCTCGGTATTTCTCCCAGTCTTGCGCTCGTGGTCTAGCATCTCTTGTTCCCTAAACTTCGTGTCAAGGTGAGTATTGCCTTGGTAATGAAATTGGTGGTTGTTTGTGAAGGTGAGTATTGTCAGGGTAATGAAATTGGTGGTTGATTGTGAAACTTAAATAGCCATAAACCGTCCCACCATAGTCCGGAATATGTTGGTTCCGATTTCTTGCCCAATACATCGCCCTCAGTTTTCCAGCTTTCTTGGTTTTTAACTGTTGCTTTTTTTAGGCTTCGATTAGCTTCTAGGTTTTTCTCTTTGATAGAATTTTCTTTGTAGAATTCTAATATTTGTTTCAGATTTTTTGAGTGTATGATTTTTTTTTTTGTGTGCAAATAGACAAGTACAATAAGGATTAAATGGACTTAGAGCATATCTGCCTTTGATTGAATGTACTAATTTATTGCCTTTTTTGGGGCAGTATCAAAATTCAAGAGTGATACACTTAGAGTTCTTTTGTAGGAGAAGGCTAAACATGCAGTTGCTCTAAATTAAAATTAAATGTAGATGGAATGGGATGCAAAGATTTTGTGAATTTCTGGTGCTGCTGACTGCTGACTTAGTCATTTTGGTTGGTTAAGATTCAAGAGTGAAAAACTTAAAATTCTTTTGTAGGCGAATGAATATGAAAAATGTGATTGCAAAACAAAGAATAAAGCCACAAGTAGAGAATTTAATTTAATAATAGAGAAGCTAATCTACATTGCATATCTAGTACATCCATCTTTATTCACTTAAGTTTGCTATAATTTTCCTGAGATTGAGGAAAATATGAAGTTCACATTGCTTAATATTTATGAAGCTCACATTGGTTATATTATTATATAGGATATATATATATATATATATATAAGAAAATAACTTCCTTTGGGCATTTTATCATTGTCATAAATGTACAGGTTAGTTTATTGTAAGGACTGTATTAGTTTTCTATTAATATAGTTCAATTCTAATACTTGTAATACACTTGTAGGAGTAAAAAAGTTGACGAACTATGATATATGCCATAGCTGTAGAAGCCCAGATCACTACTTGTATGCCTGCCTCTATAAGAAGTGCCCTGATTGCAACATAGGCATATAATGATAGTTGGTGATTCTATATGGCAAAAGCTTGGATGGGCAAAAAGAAGATGGGCAAACTACAAACAACAGTGTTTGGCAAGTGGTTGATATGTTTGCACATGCAACGATGGCTGAAGGTGGGAAAATCACATTGAAGAAGACCATTCCCTAAGACGAAAACAAACAAGAGCAAGACATGTAGCAAACTTATAATAATTTCCAATAATGGTGTGCTTTGGATAGATTTTTATGAACCAACTCGTGCATCGTTATGTATATATTTCGTGTCATTGATGGTTCTTATTTGCAGTGAAGTTGATGTAATTTTATTTTATTTTGCTTTCAATTTTATTTTAGTGAAGCATGTACACCGCTAGTGTAATCTCATATGCTTATGTTTTAGCTCCGAGATCTTTTTCATTTAGACTTTAATTTATTTATTATTCTTTTACAACATTTCATTTATACTTTAATTTGTTTATTATTTTACAACCCCTTTTTCTTCCGGTCTAGAACATAAAGATTAGATACTAGGTTTGCGTTAGCATGATCAAGAAGTAGCCTAAACATTAGCTTGAGAATTGATGGGTTCTGTCACAATTGTTAATGCAAAATAGTACATTAATCTACTCAACTTTCTAAACAATAATTCGGCAAAGTCTTAAGGTGGTCATGTAAATTCAATGACATAATTATACAAAAGTTGATAATTGCGAAGTTTCTATTTTATAGCCAGAATCAAAGTGTAGTTCAAAGTTCACATCCATACAAATGAACCCAACCTACATGCCACAATGAACTAAAAGTTAAATGATAAATATAGCAACACAAACTTCCACACAAACTTCATGGCTTACAGAGATCTCCATGGAGGGCAAGATTGGGAAATTGAGATTTCATATCACTTATAATTGGCCGTTGAGCTCCAGCAACCTTTGACAGAAGGATATCATCACTTATCAAGTATTCCAACTTGATTTGGGTCACTCTGACCCTAGAATAATTGGACAGTATCACATAGTTAGAAAGAAAGAGGAAAACTAACATCACATTCTTTATAGCAAAGTGTCATTGAATAACATCATTGCAGCCGACAGAAGCAAAAATAAACTATAGGAAATCCAAAAAGAAAACTCACAAATCAATAATTAAAAAGTAGGATATAGATCAACTTTCTTAACTGCATGATATTTTTACACATCAAACTTAAATGAACTGGTTAACATGGTATATATTTTCCTTGAAGGCTTAAAATTTTACAAGTGTACATGTGAAAAATACCGATAAAGTGTCTTTGTTGAAGCTTTTACCTAAAAAATTAATTCGTTATGTACACTTTCTCCCCTCCGTAGAAAGATTCAATAAGAATTACAATACCTAATCAATGCTTCTAAAACACCGGTATATATTACATGTTACACAAGACAATATCTAATCAATGCTTCTACATCACCGGTCTATATTACATGCTACACAAGACAATATCTAATCAATGCTTCTACATCATCGGTCTATATTACATGCTACACAATGCCTAACCAAATAGCTGTCACTTAAGATTTTTCCCCCCTTCTCACTCTTGAAATTTGGAAGTCGTCAATGACATATATTGAACTAACATATAACAAGAAAGCCTTGTTCAACTACATAAAACCAGTGTTTTAATACAAGAGATGCCATCAAACTCAAAATAATCATGGCTCCAACGACATCCATAGCACTGCTCTGTGTTGGTAAGGCTTAACATCACCAAGTTTCATTATTATACAGAACTCATTGAGTCCACAACAATCCACAACTCTGACTATTAAAAATCAAGCATTTGTTTAATTGAGGAAAACAAACTAAGAAAATCATTGAAGTGAGAAAACAAAAATGAAGCTCAAAGCCCTTGAGCAACGTCTCAAACATCATATGGCAGTTCAAATCATCCAAAGGAATAAAGGTATCTGGACACATTACTGGCAGCAATATCTTCTTCAACCTTAGGCAACAATATGTTCTTCAACCTTAGGCAATATCTTAAACAAAAAATTAAAAGGCCAAGAACGAATCCTAAATGAACCAGTGTCATCATAATAATACTGCAAGAATTATTATTTCCTGATGAAGAACTTAAATCAGCAATAAATTCCCACAGCAGTAACCTCAAATTTTCACAGAAAAAACCAAAAAAAAAAAAGAAAAAAGAGAAAAAAAAACAAGACCGGAACACCTACTTGTATCCATGGTCGCCGGCCACCTGAATTCGGGCAATGTGGGTCACAAAACTTAGCCCTTTCACCGTCTTCTCCACCGGATTTGGGTTTTCTGATCGAATGGGTCTTTCACTTTGGTCGCACGGCTCTTGATTTACCAATTTCGGTCAGCCAGCGTTCTTTCTCTTGCCGGCAACTCGTCGAGACGCCTTCACTGAAGATGGCTTATGGATGAGGCAGTGAGGGACGATCTTCTGGGTTTCAGTAGAGAGAGAGAGATGGGGGAAGAAATGGCTGAATCGAGAGACAAATCTGGGGGTTTTGAGTGGGAGGTCGTCGGGGTGGGATGGTCAGTTTCTCGCGAAAGCTCGCATTGGGTATTTTCTTGGGTAGCGAGATGGAGTACAAATATTATTACTGTTTTAAGCAAGGTTGATTCCTTAAAAGAACCAATATTGATTCCTTCGAAAAAGTCATAGCATTGTTTACATCCAAAAAATCTATTATCTTGCTCTCATACTGATACGGTATGCCCTCATTTGTTATAAGACAAGTAGGTCCTCTTTATATAATAAATAAATAGGCACATACCACTCTAGCGTGGGACAAGATAAGCTGATCTATAATTGTACAAAAGAGCAAAGTTTTTGCATTTAAACCAGCATGTGAAAATATGACAATATATTTTCCAAAAAAAGGGGAAAATATGACAATATTTGGTATTACTGTGAATTCGAAATGTTACTGGAACTCAATATACGTACCTTAAACCTCAAATCCTTTCCCATCCAACGGTCCATTTTCAAATCTGCCCCACAAAACGAGGCAGGGGCGTCTCTTGGGAAATTTAGATTATAAAGAGCCAAAAAAAAAAAAAACATATCGAATTTCTTAGTGGCGCAGTCGATATTCAAGAAGAAACAAGTTTGGGTCTCCTTAATTTGGAGGTTAAAGTTAGCATTTTATTGAATTCGCTTTATCGCAATTGACTTTGATGAGCTTCGGATATGCTCTCTTCTTCTTGGAAGATACTTTCCACAAAAATATGAAGTCTTATTGCATGGTTGCATATTCTGTTCCTAATTGCACGTGATCCTTTTTTATTTTTGGTTGTGCAGCAAGAGATTGAGGAAAAGGCTAAGTTCCCATTCCCATTTGGCTGAACTCTTTAAATATAAAATATGGAAGGTAAAGTAATCTCTCTGCGCAATTTCTGATGCAGAAATTGGTTAAGTTTTCTTGTTGCTTTTTGGAATCTTCATATCTGGGTAAAATCCATCACAAATCAGTTTCTAGTTTTTTACCCTTAGTTAAGCTATTTATTGGTTCTGCTGAAGGAAGAGAAGTGTAATATAGTTGCAGATACTAAGCAATTGAAGGATTATCCAGAGTCAAAATATACATGGATGATTCAGAATTTCACGAGTTTAAAATCAAAGCTTTACTCTCGAACATTCGTTGTCATTTGAGTTTAGATGGTATGCATCCTCAATAGTACCGGAAATTATGGTTAGTCTTGCGAGTCTTGAGGGGGATGAGCATTAATGTTCTTACTTCTTCAGGAGTACCTTTACCCAAAATATAGGGGCGAGTTTCTATCTGTGTTTCTTGACATTCCTGATTTAGATAGCTTACCAGATTGGTGGAGCGAAACTGCAAAATACAGTATAGCTCTGATAAACCAAAAGGAATGGAGAAAAACAGTCAAGAGAGGTATTTCTGTTTGGACGATATTTGAACTATGGAATCGTTCTCTTGCTCTTGGATGCATAACTTGATGCCAAATTTATTGTGCAAAATGTGAATCATATAATCTAAGTTTTGTTCAAAGAATCTGGTGTGACCATCGTCATGTCTAGTTGTTTTATCATGGCTTGAAGCCCATCTTGTGAACTATTTCTCTATTTCAGAATAGAAATAGGTCCAGGTAATCACATTCATAGGTTTCACGCTCATGAAACCCACGTTTTATCACTCATTGTCACTCATCCTATTTCTATTTGAACGCTAACAGGGAGTGTAGTCTAGACAATGAAATTTGCTTTAGTACTATATTTTTGTGTTTCTATGGTTGTTGAAGTGTTCTTAATAGTTAATAATGTGTTTGAGCGTCATAAGTTTGAAATGTTGCGTCATTTGGTTTTATATCACTGTTCCATCTTTTTATTTTTCTTGCTTTGGCCTAGAAAGTAAAACTAAAAACAGCAACTACTGAGCTTAGAGTTGCTTTATGCAGAAAGAAAACACGAATTCAAGGCAAAAGGAAGTTAATGGGGGCTACACCTTGCTTTTCCCTCTGAATGGATTGTATGATAAAGATGGTGGTTATCTCATTAACGACGCCATCCTAATTGAAGCTGAAGTGTCTGTAAGTGATATTTTCCCACTTTGAATTTTAATGGTTTTAGATCTTGTGTTCTATTGCCTGTGTCGTTGTCTGATATCTTACTGATTGTTTTAAACCTGTGATCAGCCTTCGGATTCTTCCATGGCCATTGATCCCGTGGAATCAGTATACATCAAGGTTGAATCCTTTCTCAAGTCGAAACGCAGGAAATTATCAGGCTCAATATTTGATGCTACATGTGAACCGTCTTTGCCAGAAGATCATGCAATTCTGGAAAAAGAAAGCTTTAAGAAGCTGATTTCTTTACCTTTAGATGATTTGGTCAGGCCCAATAATGAAACTGAAATGATAGAGTCCCTGTCCACACTTAGCAACAACTTTTCTTTGTGCACTGATGAACAGGCCACGGCAATTACAAGTCTGAAAGCTACTTTCCCTTAAACTATATGGCAACAGAGAGGCTCAGTTGAAGTTAAGGTCAGTAGCACGCATCTGTGTTCTACTTTTGAGAAGACCAACAAGTTGCTCGAAGATTTAGTGAAAAGCGAGGGAGAATAAAGAGTAAACTAGAGGAGCTGAATAACAGAGAAATGGAACTGGAAGCTGAACTGGAGATACTTAAAAGCAAAGCAAGACAACTCAAGGAGGAAAGAATTGAAGTGGCCCAGCAGACAAAGCATGTTTATCTTCTTGCACGGAAGCAGGCCAGGAAAATTAAACGCAAAGAGCCAGAGGTCGATCTTGCAAACAAGAAGCTAGAGGATCTGATGTCAAAATGGACCGAAATAAAATCTTTTTTCGTTTGAGTTATTTATTTAATTTAAAGATGTCGCATAACATATGATTTCCCCGCCTTTTAGGGGCGTATTAAACACTCGATTAGCTGCTCATTACTACTACCATTTAGACAATATTTTGGCACGAGTTTATGTTGAATTTCTTATGTCGTCTCAAAAAAAAATACTCAGTAATAGGGATGGAAACGGGGTGGGTCGGGTCGGGTTTGGTTTCCCCCGACTCCACCCTAATTTTTTTTACCCGACCCCTCCCTAATCCCCGGTTGAATTGGAGCGGGGCGGGGAAAAGAAAATCATTGATCCTTACCTCAAATTTTTTTTTTAATTTTGAGCACATGCATGAGAAATTATAAAAAAAATGTATAAGAAAATTATTTAGGCCTCGCACAAGACAAGGCCTATTAGCCCAAGGCATATGTCTCACAAACATTACTTCTCATAATGAGTTGGTCTTATTCTACTTTTCTATAGATCCGATGTAGGATGCCTTCCCATTGATGTAGTATAAAAGCAAATGGAATCCCACATCTTAAGTGAAGCTAAACGAAGTCGGGATGTGGTCTGTATAAAAAAAAGTCAATTGACACTCAAAATTCTGCGAGGGAAAGTGCGTTGTGGAGACCATTCTTGGACCATATTCGAGCCTTAGACAAATACCCTCAGACCAAAACAAATAATAACTAAGTAGTTTTTATACAAATAATAATGTTTGAGACCTAATGAACAAATAATAATTAAGTAATTTTTATACAAATAATAATGTTTTGAGACCTAATAATATTATACAAAGTACCAAAAATCGGGTTTCGAGGATGGGAACTAAAACCCGTCCCAGCCCTGCTAGTAATTTGGGACATAACTTTGTGCCCCGTTCCAGTCCCATTTCCAATTGGGGTGGGGAATCCCCCTCTCGTTCCGGGGGTCCCCATCGAGTTAGTATTTGCCATCCCTACTCAATAAGTATATTATGGTAGGCACTAGTAGGTAAGAGTTTCTCCAATGGTGTAAAGTAGATGGCTCTCTACGTGACTAGAATTATTGAAAATTGGTATAAGTCATCTCCAATGGTCATGTGAATTGCATAAAATAACGGACACTTGTCAAGATATAAGTAGTTAATACAGTAGTGGAGAAGAGAGAGAGAGGAGAAAAAAAGGAGAGTTCATATATATATATATATAGAATAATGCTATGTAGCACTAGTGGTGTTTGACACTAGTCTAAGTAACATTCAATGTATCATTAAATGATAAGTGAAATTAAATGAATAAATAAATGATTCACTTAATTCAACTTATCATTTAGTGTCACCTTGATATGGTACCAATCACCAATGTTACTAAATAGCATTACTCATATATATATATATATGGACATTGTCTGCAAAATATCTACTCTTTTATTGTCACATCATTCAGAAAAATTTCTCCATAGACATTCCATTGGAAATGCGCTAAGAGATCTTTTCACAGTGCTTCATTCTCTTTTAAAATAAAAAATAAAAATATGGTAAAATAAAAATAATATAATAATTATAATAATTTTTTTTGAAGGGATAATAATTATAATAATGATCGCCAAATAAAAATAATAATGATTGCAAAATAATAATAAGACTATATTATTGGGTTGCAAAAAATATAAAAAATAAAATAAAATAAAATATTGACTTGGGCTCAATCGGACTCAAGTCCAACCCGGAACACGGAATTTAGGCCCCTTTAGCCTGAAACCCCAAATTCGAAGCCCTAGCTCTTGACAGGTGCCATCCCACTTCTCGTAATTAGGATTGGGGTTTATAGTTATTCTCTAGTCTCTTGCTGCATCTGAGTTCATTCAAATATCTGTCATATCGCACTTTCATCATTTTTAAATCAAGGTTATCAGATGGGCAAGGAAGAGAAGAAGGTGAAATCGGCGCAAGAAGTGGTGTCATCGTCTGATGAAGAAGAGGTAAAAGTGAAAAGTTCAACTGAAGAAGTGAATACTGATGACGATGAAGAGGCAAATGAAGATTTGAGTTTAAAAATCGTTCAAAAGGCCATGTCCCGAGCATGTAATGGAGATCCCGAAAAGGACGGGGTTTCTGAAATTGTTACGAATCTGAAGGATGATAAAAGGCAAAAGGAGAAAAGGGAGAAGAAAAGGAAAAAGAAGAACAAGGAAACGGAAGTTCCCGCAGAAGATGTCGTAAGTATTGAATTTATATTCATTTTCCTAGGAAAAAAATATTATTGGGTAATTTCATTGGAAATTTATAAGTAAATGAGATAAGAAGTCGGTCAACGCATTGCTCATTAATTCTTTGTAATTTATAGTTCATGTTTTCTCCTTTTTGATTCATTCTTATTCAGGATCCAAGTGAATTAGACGCGGGTTTCAAAAACTTCTGTGGAGAATTATTCCTGGTAGTATGAATCACAGACTTTCAATATGTTATTGCGTTTATTTTTCCAAAACATATTGATTCTTGGACCCAAGTTTCTTTACTGAGAACTCGTCCCTGAAGTTTACATATTCCATAACTAATATGCCTTTCTCATTATTGCTTTTCGTTTATTTGCTATTGAAATTGTAGGTGCACATAAAAATGCATTTTTAAGTTGTAAACCTCCACTATTTATTAGCGGGTATATCTGAGCTGTTAGTTTTTCTCATGACCCCTTTGTTCTTTTTGATGTTTTAGGGGGATAGTCCAGAGGATGAAAAGAAGCTAGAGACTGAGAAAGCTACAGAGGTTGCTCATGTAGCAGCTGAAAAAAGTCCTGTTGAGATTTTGGATAATGCGGTTCTGAGGAAGCTTCTTGTGAGTTGAAGTAATTTGTTTGCAAGTGTTGTTTTTAAGATATCAAAGCATTCCATTCAAAAGGCTTAGTTCGGTGTATCTGTTTATTATACAATGTCGTGACCTCAGCGGGGGCCTAGGTACTTTGATCCTCCAGATAGCAGTTGGGGGACATGCTATAATTGTGGCGAAGATGGTCATAGAGCTGTCAACTGTACTTCAGCAAAGCGTAAGAAGCCTTGCTTTATTTGTGGAAGTTTAGAACACAATGCCAAACAGTGTTCAAAGGTGTGTGGGCTAAAGATTCATTAGTTTACAGATTTTACAGATTCCTTTTCGATTAGGGCTGTGATGATTCGTAGTGTAGTTGATGCACACATTATTTACTTCATCTATGGTGACTTAAGTACTATGAGTGGGTTGTTTGTTTTTCATTGTAATTTGATGAAAGGTCGGATATTTTGTGTCTCACAGAATATGTGGTTGGTATTGATTCAAATATAATGAGAAACACGACGCTCTTCCGATCTTGAATCCACTGGCGAGCATATGTGTGGTTGATATTGCTCTTGACCTTGTTTCTGTTCCTAGATGATTTTGGTGTTATGTAAGATATTTTGTGGTGGCAAATAGTGATTCCTAGTCATAGGTGGGGATGAATCTAGTTGAGCGGAATAATCAATTCTGTTTCTGCAAAAGCGATGTAGAAGTCTGAAGTGAAGATGTAAACCCTCCGGGCTCCCCACACATCTTCTTCCCTCTTTTTCTCTCCAAACCACAATCCTCACTACCTGGAGCAGATTTCTACTTGACAGTGTTTATTCATCTTCAACAGTGGGACTACTGATTGGTACCTTGTCATTTGACCTTTTGTGTACAAGGAAGTTTGGTCCCATGCAAACCGAAAGTCGCGTTTACTCCACTAGGGTCTTGTAGAGCATATGTTGATGTCATTTTCAAATGAGTCGCTGCCTTCATCACAATGTTTTTGTAGGTTATGAAAATGATCATATGGGTTATCTTGTTGGATAGGATAGGTCGAGGAGGATGGCAGTAAAAAGATCAAAATGCTGACACATAGGGTTTAGTTGTTTTTATTCAGATTGTAATACGTAATGTTTAGTTGTTTTTATTCAGATTGTAATACGTAAGATTAAGTTCTCAGCATGAATACACGATGCTTTTGTGTTTTTTTTACAGGTCCTGTATGCATTTCATCTAGATTTGATTTCATTTACTCTTTACTTTGACAGGGACATGACTGCTTTATCTGCAAACAACATGGGCATCGTGCAAAAGATTGTCCTGAGAAAAGTAGGATAGATTCCAAGAGTTCTAAGTTATGTTTAAAATGTGGAGATTCCGGACATGATATGTTCTCATGCAAGAATGACTATTCTCCTGATGATCTCAAGGTGCTTGATACTTCCTCCTCTTATGTGTTCACATGCCCATATGCACGTACATGTATATTTCTTCGTTACCATATCATTTGTAGATCTTATGAAAATTTTTTATTTGTTATGTATAGCTGGATTTAATGTATCCTTGATTTGCTTCAGCCTTCAAGCATCTTATGATTAACCTGTCCGTCTTACTTCTTCCAGGAAATGGAGTGTTACATTTGCCATAAATTTGGCCATCTCTGTTGTGTAAATTATAATGATTCACCAAGGGAGCTGTCCTGTTATCGATGTGGTCTCTTAGGCCATACTGGTTTGGTGAGTTCACACGCTGTTATTGGTTCATCAGTTTGGCCACTTTACTAGGAAGAGTGGAAGATGGTACTTTTGTTTCAAAATTAATGTTGTATATAAATCATTAGGTACTTGATTCATATGCTATAATGTCATAAATAGTATTAGCCTATTAGGTGAAGCTGTTGTGAGCTTGTAGGTCTGATTTGTTTTTCTAATATCCCAGGATAACCCTTCATGCACCTTCCACCTTCTGTTTGTTGTCTGTTTAGAGTAGACTTTATTGAATATCTTACTTTTGACATTCTTATGGAAAAGTCTGGAGCTCTGTTTTCAGGTCCTCATGTGTTTATGAATATCAAGGGCTTATGTGATTAGTTTAAATATCTGTTAAATGATGCATCAAAATGGTCTCTGTATCAATTTATTTCTTGCTTCACTGGGCAGTTATTTGTGCTTAAATGCATATTATTACACTTGGCATGTTTAAGTCATCCCTGTTATTTGTAAGGTTAATGTCTTCATGTGCATGGACAGTATAGATATGCCGTGTGTCGAATAAACGATTTGGATGACAATGTTGAGTTTAGCAAGGACTCTATTGAAGTCACTAAAATCCTGGGCAATATAAGCATTGTGAATTTCATTTGTCGGTTGTATGATGTGGGACGATTCCCGGCTGCCTTTATTTTTATTTATTTACTTATTGAAACAACACCATGAAGGTCCAGGTGTGGTTTTTAGGCCAACACCTCAACTTTGGTTTCATTTTTCGTCTTGGCTTTTTTTTCTTTTTTTTTTCTATTTTTTACCCTTTTTTTTTGGTTTTTTTTGTTTTTTGTTTTTTTTTTTTTGGGGGGGGG
>CAVNYN010202726.1:0-14044 GCA_963692815.1 Nyctanthes arbor-tristis | reverse complement strand
TAGAAAATGTCACGTTTTGGCCTTTTGCAGGAACATTCTTGAATAGAACTAAACTAAAACCAATATTAATGATAAAAAGAGTGATACTGGTTAATTTCTCCACAAGAAAATTTAGACACTTGCTGTTTGATAAAGACCCAAGTCCACACCGGTTAATTCTTCTTTCTCATGTCTCCCCTCCTCTTCATGGTATCCGATGAAGTCTTCGGTAACTGATAAGACATTTTGATTGGATGCCCGTCATCATGTTACATATCCCAACAGTTTTCTTTTAATCTGTACTCCTTGAAGAAAAAAAATGAGAATATCAGTCTGATTTCTCAACCAGACGGTGCTCAAGCATACATATGCTCTTACAGACTGAAGTTTTAATACAGAAGAAGATAACAAAAGCCCAACAAAAAGCAGAACAGTGGAAATCACCTTCAAAGTCATTATCATCCATATCGACATGTACTTCAATCTGCATCTTGATAGAACTTTCAGCAACAGGCGCTGCACCTTTCTGTGGAGAAACCACCACTTATCATCAGAGTAACTGGTACCCTATCGTTAAAATAAACAGCTTTTGTTACCTGTGAGTGAAAAAAGTTAGCTTACCCAAGGATATAATAAGAGTACATCTTTTGCTGGTCTTCACCAGCATTTTCAGTGCCGCTTCCATCATACTAAGCAGATTTTCTGAAAGTCAATCCTTAGCTCATCTCAGCTATGTGTAAACCATTTTCATGCCAAGATTTTCAGACTCCTCTAAAATAAGCATTTTTAGAATGTCTTTGGGGTCCAAAACAACCCTGTGATAGAATACTTGTGTCATGTTTGAACAAGTGGACTAAACAGTTATAGTATAAAGGCAAGAATCTAAAATCTTGTCCACCATAGTGTTTGTATCGTTTACTCTATATATCAAACATGCATTCATGGCTACGGGATGCATGCTTTTATGTGAAAAGTGTCAGTTTCAGAATCATGTTCCTCCTCCACATTGCCATTTTCACTTACAGTACTGCAATTCTGAAGAATAAAGAGGCTTACATGACATCACCAGGTTCTTCCTTTCTTCTATTTCGATTGTTGAATTTTGTGCTTCTTTGTGCAAAAACTACATAACACCAGCCTATACTAAACACAACAATGCTGGATATTAACTTGCCTGAAATCTTTCCTCCTTTTATAGCTTTTCTTTCAGATAGTTGAATAGTATTAAGCAACTACACATGATCAAACACTCCGTACATGTTTGGCTTGCACTATTAGACATGACTAGACAGGATTTTCTGTTTCTGTTCCTTGGTCTTCTTAGCACTGTGCAGACTCCCCTACCAAAAAAGCTACCATAGTGTAAAATATACAATACTAGAGAATACAGAATTATCTTAATTAGGGATACTAGTAAATGTGTTAGTGGTAGGATATGGTAGCTTTGTCATCCACTAGATGAGCCAAAATGAAAAATCTAGTAACCTTTGAAATGGAGATTCACGCTCATTGGGGTACTTCCTCGTGTGCCAGAAAATCAAAGCCTGGTGAGCTGCAACAAAAATTTGGCGAGAGCTATTTATTATAGGCATCGTAAGATCTAATGTAGAAAACAGATTTCGACATTTCTACTAACTGATGAGTTGAAAAATCTGAAGAACTTGTTATCAGCCTCACCATCCTCTCAGAAACTGAAAACAAAGGCAGGCAATGAAGTACATGATTTTATAGAGTGAAAATGTGATCAAGCTCTAGACTGCAATACAGAGAACTTCACTTAATTCAGCAAAACCGATTCTCATCTTTCTTTATTTCGGTTTTATGGATATTGTTCAGATATTTACCTGCAGTGATCGGATATGTGAAAGCAAGATTTGAGTTTAACACGTTTGGACTGGAGTGAATTTTTGTTATACCTACAATAACTTAAAGAAACTAAAGATGGACGTTTGAAGGCAGGGAGCAGCGAATCTTTAAAATCATCCATAAGAATGGATTCATGGGTTTAGATTTCCATCTCCTGTTCCTGTTTATTGTCTAATGCAAATTTTATTATGAAAGAAGCAATATAATTAGTAAATCAACTGAAGACATGGCGTATGTACTCAACACCCTGAAATTCAAATGTTGCATCATACTAACGAAGGTGTTGGCAGCTCGAATGAAAACTTTTCTGTTCATGTGTGACTATTTAGCCCAAACGGCAATCTCATAGAACGAAAGTATATTTGGTAAGTAGTGGTGGACTGAACCAGATAATAATGGACAATGATGGCATAGTGATCATGTGTAATATTTATATTTTCTTTGTAACTGCTTTCCAATGCAATTATGAGTCCTCCCTGCCAAACATGCATTGACATCCTGGCTAGTGCCGAATATTCTTCTTAATTTTAGGAAAATAAAAATTTCTCTAGTATTAGATCTCCTTTGAAACTGATTCCAATTTTTAATTTTTTATTAAAAAAATGCAGATTTAAAAATCAATTTCCATAGTAACGAGCCAAAATCCTGCTAATTCCCCGCATTCCCGAATCATAAAATAGTGTCAATCCAGATTTAATTCCCCAAAACAAACATGGCACAACACTGTGTTTGGCATTTGAAAATTCTAAAAGAAAACCAGCTCCCTTTGGCAAATCAAACAAACCGAGCAAATTGTAGCAAAAAAATCTATTCAAGCTTAATAAATTTTACAATAACTACAATCAAAACTTTGGTTGCTTTGTACACACGTGAATATACCCAAGCAAGTTCAGAAAACGTTGCAAAATGAAATAATGAACTCAATCAAAAGTAAGCAAAGCATAGATTAAAAAGATCCAATCTTTGTGAACCAAAATGAAAGAACATCCAGTCTTCGTAAAAAGATCCAAAATAGAACATATCGGTGGAGGAATGATAAAAAGTTGCCAGCCACCTTCGTTCAACTGCACCCATTGTTGCGCTAACATAAGATGATTTTTGGCAAATACCATACTCAATTAAGAAAGTACAAGACTAAGGAGGTGTTTGATTCCCTTTATGAAAACACATTATAATTCTACCTATTACTTATTTGATTATTGATTTAATAAGTGCTCATTTATAACTACAAATTTCAAACTTTTATTAAATGTACACCGCTCATTTCACCTAATTATAACTCAATTTGAATAAATAGATTAAAACAGCCACTAATACAGAGATTCCACGGAAGAAAAAGAAAAAAAAAGTTGAGATTTGTTTTTCTCAGCAAAACTGCATTTCAAAGGACATTTCAATGTTAGTCCTCAACTAATAACCTAAGCAGAAAATTGGCCTCAATATTAACTCATGTCACATGTTCATAATGTTATTTTGCAATAAGTACAATCCATGAGATAAGAAAAAAGTTCAATTTTGGTTTTTGGTTGTTATTTTTGTTGGAAATCAAATTATGTCATTTGGATTTATACATGTTTTATTAAATTTGCACAATAACTAATAAAGTTGATAATTTGTTGTTCATCAGCTTATATGCTTAATAATTAACAACAATAATAACAAATACACATTACAGGTGATTCCCCACCCCCCCCAAATAAAAATAAAAAAAATTACACACATAGTTTTGAACCACGTTATTAACTAAATTAAATAGTAAATGACAATCTATTTTTTAAATATTACAGAAGAGTTGACGGAGAGGGGAATTGAACCCTATGCCTAGGGTGTGGAAAACCTATTGAATGCAATTAGACCACTTAAGTCTTAATTAGTAAACAGTACTTTAATTGGAATAATAATAAAAAGTAAAACTATATAACAGTACTAGTGCCAAGTATCAGTTTATGTGTCTTCCGATCTTAGCGTTAAATGATAAATAAAGTTAAAGACAAATTGCCATCTAATTTAACTAGTCACTTGTTTAGTTAGAGTTTAAAGTTATTATTACTATTTTGCTTGATTTTCCTTCAAAAAGCAACCAAAAAAAAGCTATTTCGTTTAATTTTGATTGTAGAAAGATCAAAATCACAATATTTCTTCCTTTCTGTCGTCATTTTTTATTTTTCCAAAATCAAGGTATGAAATTTTTCTATCTTCCATGGATTGCACAATATGTGCATCAAAAATTGTAAATCAGGGAGCAACAAATCACATAGAAAATAAAATAAGAACATCAACTGCAATTATTACCAAGACCAATCATCACCGTTTATCACAAAAAAGTTACTGATAAAATGTCATCTGGGCCTTTCATTTAAAAGCGATCCTATGAAAAGGGGACCCACAAACACCATGTGGGACAGGTGTAGAAATATTAACGTAGTTGTTGTCGTTCATATTTGTATTTCGATTTAAGAAAATACCGAAAAACTATTTTCATAACATTTTCAAGAATATCCATCTCTTTCTCCACTCCCATTTCTCTCACTCTCGGTGTGAGATTTTTCTCGCGTTGGCAAAAAGATGCCAAAAAGTGAGTTCGATCCCAGTTTCTAGACAGCAGCGCCCCTCTCTACAGTCCACTTCGCTTTTCTTCCTCACATGAACATCCATCTGCAGCCGATGTTTTATTAATAAATCTTGCTTTGCTTCAAACAATGATAAAGCAGAAAAAAAAACTTTCAAGTCGAAAAACCTTAATGGAAATAAAGATGGGGGTTTTTTAGTTTTTCTGGAAAATAAGGGAAAAAATTGAACCAAAAAAAGGGGAAGAAAAAAAAAAAAAGCCCTTCACTTCCAGTTTTTCTTTTATCAGATCTATTTTTCGGTATATCTCTATTCTCGTCTGGTTTCTTTTGGTTTTGCGTTTCTAAATCTCTCTCTTCCTCCCTCTTTTTCTTTTTTGGCTCCCAGTTTATTGCCTTTCTTTGTTTTTATATATATGAGTTTAGTGTTTGTTTATGGTTCGATATTTTTCAATTTTTCTTCTGTATTTGTCTGCTTTTTTTTAGTTGAATTTCTTGGTTTTGGGAAGGTTTTGGCATTTTCTTGGGGACTTTGATGTGCGCAGAAGTTGTGTTTGCTATTTAGGACTTGTCAATTTTTATTTTATTTTTTTTGAAAAAAATAATCCTGTGGGTTGTGTGAGATGGGAAGTTCTGGAGAGCCCATTAATAAGGGCATTGATGCGTCGGTGGGCGGTCTGGTTTGGGTGCGGAGGCGGAATGGGTCTTGGTGGCCGGGCCGGATTCTCGGCCCCGATGAGTTGCCGGAGAGCTCCCTGCTTTCGCCGAGATCCGGGACCCCTGTAAAGCTCCTTGGAAGGGAAGATGCAAGTGTGTAAGTACCTTTTTTTTTTTTTTAAATTATTTCGTGAAACTGACTGACTTGATAATTGCACCGACTGTTCATTGGCAGAAAATTATTTGATGGTGTTGAGAAATTCTTTGAACATTTCTTGTTTTTTTGCAGCTCCAAGTTATCCTTTATGAATGGTGGACTTAGAAGTCTTTTAGGTTTTTTCATCATCATCATCATCATCATTATTATTTTTTGGGGTTAAATATTGGGAGTTAGAAGCTATATTAGTTTGCTGCTTAAATAATCCTGTTGGTGTTGCGCTAGTCTCAAAGCTTATTATGTTATTTTGCAATGCACGCTTGGCCATGCTTAAGTCCCCCCCCCCCCCCCAAAAAAAAAAAAAACTGTTTGTCACCTATTTTGTAAATAACTCGTGTGGTGTGTAATTGTAACTTACTAGTTTCCTACTTCAGGCATGATTAAGTTTTTGGTTAAGTATTGGAGTTGCAGATGATGGGTTTTTCAGTATTTATTTTAATTTTTAAGGCAATGAGGTTGCTTAGTTCTGTTAAGTCTTATTAATTTATCTTGCTCAAAAGAAATATGGCATCTTTTCGTTGTTTCCTGGTCTACTTGTCACAAGAAAAAAAAATAATAAAAGTAAAAGAATAAACAGAGGGTACATCTGTATTGGATTTATTTTTGGGATTTTTACATGTAAGTTGTTACATTTGTAATAAATTAGAAAAATACTCTCAATTGTAACTTTTTTGGTCTTGGGAGTAGTTATTGGAAACAAATTGCAAAAATGCTTATTACACTTCCAATTGTAATTTGTTACACTGACCGTATTCTTCCAAATAAAATGACCCAACATTTGTTTTTTGTCAATTAAAAATTAAAATAAGTGTTTTTCTAATTACAAGGGTCAATGGGTGCGTATTGGCTAATTTCCACTTTATTTTTTTAGCCAATTTAGCTCTTTATACCTGATCATTCAAATCAGGTTTTTTTTGTTATTGGAATAAAAGTAAAAAAATAAATAAATAAATAAAGGGTACATCTGTATTAGAGTTATTTGTTTCTTTGGTGAAATTGATTACACAAATGCTTGCAGAGTTCTGTACAATGGCAAAAGTACTCTTCACTTCAGTTTTCTCCAATGTATTGTACAGACATTGACTTTCAAGGACAAGTATGTTATATTGAATAAATATACCTCAAATATGTGGTCCCTTGAAGTCATTTAATTTTCTCTAGTTTTGTTTAAATGTGGTTGGAGTTTCCAGATGCATTATTAGTTTTTTCTTTTTCCCTCATTTTAATTTTTGTATGTTTGGGAAGTGAATGCGATCTGGTTGTTACTTTTTTTAAGATTATTGATTTATCCTCCTTACAATATATTATTCATCTTCTTCATTTTTACTGATAATAAAAGATTGGAAAATTCTTGCCAATCTGCTTTCAGGGACTGGTATAACCTTGAGAAATCAAAAAGAGTGAAAGCTTTTCGTTGTGGTGAGTACGATGAATGCATTGAGAAAGCTAAAGCTACTGCAGTTAACTCCTCTAAGAAAGCAGTGAAATATGCTCGGAGAGAAGATGCCATTCTTCATGCACTTGAGCTTGAAAATGCTCGTATGGGAAAAGATCACCAGGAGTTCACATCTAGAGCAGACAAGCAATGTGGGGAGCTTCGTGGTGTCGATCAATCACCTACTTCATTCAATCCTAGCGAAGAAATGGATGGCGTCGATGAAGGTTTAAGTAGCTCTGAAGATGATTCAGATTCAGCACAGGAATTATCACAGTCAGTTGTATCATTTGAGACCCAGTGCCAGTTAGATGCAATTAGGGATCAATCTAGGAGACGAAGAACCCCAAATGATTCAGAGGATGATGGAAATGAAGGAATAAAGAGAATGAGAGGACTTGAGGATTTGGGAATGGGGGTTGTCTCATCATTGAAGCGGAGGCGATCACAGACTGCACATGTTCAAGAGTTCTTGAAAAGGAAAAAACGTCGTCGTACACTGTCAAAAGTTTTAGAGAATACCACAATGGTAACCATTCCTGTTGTGTCTGAACAACTTGCCAGCCCAACTGGATCGTCTCTCCCAGGAGCATCAGAAAGTAAGGTTTCTGAATTAGAATCGAATGAATCAAAGAAGGATAATACATTGGCAATTAATAATAATTCAGATAGCACTGGAGTTTCTTGTGAGAATGGATTGTTTAATTCATCAGGGCATCCTATTGATGGTTCCATGATTAAATCCAAACAGAAGGAGAATGAAATTTCAAGCGAGCCGGGGTTGCCTGATGGTGATTTTTGTGAAACACTGTTTGATGTGCCACTTGTTGTGGAAGAAAAGCACCCTGCAGGTAATCATGGTTCGGCATTTAGGTGCCTAAGTGTTGGTAATTTTCTTGTGTGTTTTTATTATTAATTTGTTGCTATATGCCTTTCGGCACATGAAACAACTTGTTCATTGTCTATCAAACAGTGATGAATTGTTTGAGTCTACACTTTGAAGCGTGGCTGCGGTTACTGATTGTCTCTGTGTCCATATTATAAAAATTTTGGCATTAGGCTATTCAATTCTGACAATAGAGGTAGATACTGCTTCTAACATCTGAACTTGTGTTTCATGTGCAGTGTATCTACCTGGTGTAGTGTTGCATCTGCACATGATGTTGCTAATGTTAGATTACCATTTTCCCTGTCCTTTTCTGAATTTATGTATGTAATGTCTAAAACAGAATTTGTTTGTAATTCTACTATCAGAAGAGTAGGCTTGGATGTGATATAGGTTGTTATATGTTCCGTGCCTTTTATTATGTTACCATTTTGCAATTTCAATTGTTTCCTCTTCACTAGTCCTTGCACATTACTTGTTATAATCTTTGTTCTCCTTTTCCCATTTAAGCTGTTCAGTAATATAGAATTGTTAATGACTTTCTTCTTCAAGAGCTGTTTTTAGGGCTGCCTGCCTAAAAATAGATTACGCATGTGTTTGAAGCTCTTTATTTGCTCTCTTTTTTTCCAATTTATAATTTTACCTACTACTGATTTGACATTTGATTTGATAACTATTCAATTACAACCACACATTTCATATCTTTTTACATTCCCAATACACATTCTCTTTATAAATTCTACACCATAAAATGCACAAAAAGAGCTTCAAACACATGCTACATCTTGCAAGTACAATTTCACTTGGCTATCTTTAGCATTTCTTGTGTGTATATGATGCATTGATGTATTTTGATTACAATGCTGATAGATAATTTTCTTCGAACAGGCTTACCCTCAAACCTTTCCCATGCATCTCAAAAGGCAACAATTGGTGCTGGAGCACAATCAAGCCAAAGCAGTCTTGTTGAAACTCTCTCTCTCGGGAATGAAGAGCTTAACGAGTCTGCATCTACCTCTTCTGGTAATGCTGATATTCATATTACAAGGCCAAGGATGGATCCTGGTACTTCAGAGTGGCAGTTGAAAGGGAAGAGGAATGCTAGGTCAAGAAAAGTGGATGTGAACGATGAATCTGTCCCATATGTAGCAGCTCACAATGCTGTATGCAACCTTGGTGGTGGGTCCCACCTGCCAGATGCTTGTGGTCATAGTTTAAAGTCAAGACCGATGGCAGAAATTCAGGTTGATGAGTTCCCTGGTTGGAGCAGGAATGTTCCTCGCACAGCATCCGAACCACCGGCCCCTCAGAGGGTACTACCATATCGTCAGTCTCGATTTATGGTTAATCCAAAGTATGACTCATCTGATTTTCCTCTTAAAAACCACAATGCTGGCTCCGTCTTGTATGATGTTCCATTGGAGGTGAAGGCAAGCTATCGTCCTCAGCATGTCCCTTATATCTCTCTCATGAGCAAGTTAAATGGTCGACCCATCATCGGCCATCCACTGGCTGTTGAGGTATTGGAAGAGGGGTTTTCTGATCATCTGATTATTGCATCTGAATGTTATAGCAGCAGTTCTGGGTTGGATATCGAACAGGGTAAAATGAGACTGAGTTCATGTGGCAGGATTTCGGCTAAGCGTCTTCCATCACCTCTACATTTCGCACCCAGTAAAATGCGAAAATCAAGGAAGATTGGACTGTCATCGAAAAAGACTCGGAAATTGTCTTCGCTTACAGGTTCCCAAAAACGATGCGAGGAAGAAAAGAATCTGGTAGTTGAAAAACTCCGGGGCCCGTCTGTAGCTTGTGTTCCGTTAAAAGTAGTATTCAGCAGGTTAAATGCAGAATTGGGACCAGCACCCCGTATTGCTTCATTGAGCAACATATGAAGTTGGATTTCTGCGTCTAAGAGTTGTACAGTGTTCAATAGGATCAATGTTGCCCTGAGACTGTCAAAACCGTTTTTTCTTTCCTTTTTTCTTTGCACCGAGCAACTTATGGATTTTGTTCTGCATCGAAGAGGTTCAAATTATGCAGAGTGTGGAAAATCATCTCCAATGTAGTTTCAATTTACTTCGGCAGCTGGATATTTTTGCCCCTTCTTAAGAAATTATGCTCAAATTTACTAGCAAGCACAGTAACTTCTGACTGAAGGTAGAAACTAGAAATCTTGTGTACAATAATTATGCTATGATATTTCAGTCTTTGGAGAATTGTAGGAGTGCTTTGACATTAGTCCTTTGGTTGTATATATATTGTAAGGTTAGCTTAGCATGAAAAATTTACAAATATAATATTAATCAATATAATGTTGGTTCTGTCTCCGTAAACATCCTCGGTCATCTAAAGAGTCAGGCCATAGAATCATGGTAGAGAGGTAAATGAGTAGTTTCAGGCGCTATTTAATCTTTAATCTAAGAACAATTTCTCGTACTCACTATTTACTTCATAAATATTATTTAGTGAAATCAAGAACTCATATATAGGTTCAACTTGTTTAATTTATTGTTAAATTGAATTGGAGTTTTTGAACACGTATGAGTTCTCCATTAACACACCATTTAACATTAGACGGTTACTCTTTGTTTGGCTGTCTTTCTGCGTCTCAAAATGCCCTTCCTTGCCCTCGATCATTTCTTAACCATCAATTCTCTATCCAATCTTACATTATAGACGGATTCTACCACAGAGAAGCAATATGTCCACTCTCAGACTCTTAGTTTAATTTTAAGAATATTATGGTTATTATTAAAATATTTAGTCCTATGTGATGACATTCGATTGAGTTTTCAACGTCTTTAATTCCAGTTTCGTTCTCCCATCATACATAGAGATTGTCCCACAGTGAGACAATTCATGTAGAAGTTGTCTAATAATCTCACATCACATGAACATCTAACAGAATAATCCCATCAAACTTATGGAAGGAGATCATTTTTATCTTTAATTCCCCCTCTATCATCCCTATATAATATAGTTAGAAAAAATAAGCTTAGTTCTACATTGAATATTAGGGTTATTAAAATATTTAATTATTATTATTTTGATCCAAAATATTTAACTAATTTTGAACGCAAGTAATGCTATTTATCTATTTACTAGTTAAAACACCCGTGCGTTGCATGGGTAAAAAACTTATTAAAATATATTATTAGATAATTAAACATAAATATATAATATTTATACCCCTGTAGAAAATATAAAAATACAAGTATACACTAATTAAATCAATAAACTCAATGAACCTAGTAATCGTAAAGTTCAAGATCGTTTAAAAGATAACATGCATTCTTACATATAATCATTCATGCATATATACAATAATTAAAAAAATACATGTTACCCGCCTCATTTTAAAAAATCCTAATAAAACTAACAAATTAAAAATATATATATAATGCATTAAAAAATTCAAAATAACATAAAACTCACCAATATACACGGTTCTTGTCACCTCCCGCAAATTTTCTAATATTTTTGAATATCTTATGTAAAACAACAAATTTTATAGAAGAAGTTTTAATACAAATCGCGAAGACGGGACGTACAAAACCTAAAAAATGGTTTTTGTCTTGATAAGGCTAATTACTTAAACTAATAAGTTGTTAAATTTGAGAGAATCATTAAAACTTGATTTTCGAATAAAATGCAGAGAACACAACAAGTTGTATTAATAGAAATATTTCAATGATTACCAAAGTAAGCATGGTTAATCTAGTCAAGACAAATTATTGGAAAGTTATCATACTAAAAGGAAATTCTCTAATTGATAGAAATACATTTATAGAAAGGTAGGTATACTTATTAATACAAAAGGTATTAAATTTACAGTATATTCAAAGACATGTTGTCACTATATGCAAAACTCTACTCCCTTTGCGAGCATGCTCAGCTCATGGCTTACTTTCTAAGGATCATGCCTTCATTTATCTATAAAATTGTAGAAAAGAGGAATGAGTACAAAGTACTTAGTGAGTAATAAAACTCTTTTGATTCACCTTTCATATGAGAAATTCATTTTCGAGAAAACCATTGAATGCAAAAAGCTTTTAAATGCACAAAAGGATCCTATTACTAGTTAAACTGCTACCCGTGGTGAACGAAAATGTACAATTAAGTGGATCCACATTCGAATCCCGTTTGACCTCTATTGGAATTCCAAACAGTTCAATACAAAGCAAATATCACACTAACTGTCACCCATTTCGGTATCATTAGATGGCTTCTAGTATGACAACAAAGCAATTCAAAACAAATACAAAACAGGTAGAGCATTAACTAGTAATTTAAATGCAATAATCAATCTTTTTTTCTAATGCATTAAAATCCATATTTATCTCATAGAACACATCAATTAAATACTATGTTTATTGTATCAAAACATCATAAATGTAAAAAAGGGAATCAAAGTAGTAGTTACTCACCTTTTAGCTTGATTTTCTCAATATTCTTTCAATTATTGTCAAATGCCCTCAAAACCTTTATTTTTCTTAATCAAAGTGACGTTTCAAGTTGTATTTCTTACATATATATGATTGAGTGTTATTTGTAAGTGTTAAACCAAGTATTTGATAGGCGTTAGGGGTTGTTTTCTTACTCTAATTTCTTTTGGACAAATTTCTTTTATTTTTAAAGTTCTTGATACTCATTGATAATAAGCAAAACATTGGTAGAAGGAGATGAATGGAAAAAGAGAGACGTGGAGAGGAGAGGGAAAGTGAAATGGGTTGGAAAAGATGGTTGGTTGGGAGTTGATTGTGAATCTCCCAAGCCTTCCTTATTTATTGTTGTAGGATTGAATTGTTTTTAATAAATTTTTGAGTTCCGCCAATTAGAAGGTGACATGTAGCATGATGTGGCGCCGTACACTTGGTAACATGGTGGCAAATTGCTTGAGAAGTCCTTTTACTTGTGTCGCCTTATAATTAAGTTATCGTGCTTTGATCTTATATAACTTGAGTCTTTCAATTTAATATGGTTTTTCAATTAAGTGGCTACACTTTAAGTTATACGATTCAATAGTCACATTCTTGTCTTTAGGCTTTACTTGGGTAACAATTATTGATGCCAACTCAAGTGACTATTTAATCATCGTCAATCTTTACATTTTATGGCTTCTCAAGAGACTATATCCAAATTCTTGATATTCATTCGAAGGACAAACATTGTAACATTCCAATTAATACAATTCAATACGATCACATTGTCATATTTAAATTCTTAGTGTAATCATCTTGTATCCTTACAATTGATACAATTCAATATATTCACGATGTTATATTCTAATTTTGGACGTTTAATTGAGTACTAATCATGTATTTTTATGATTGGGGTAATTCAAAAAATGTGTCTCTTTATTATCAAAATAACTATTATATTGTGAAATCCCTTGTTAAATTTTTACAAAATGTTATAGAAGAGATGATGAATTAACGAATTATGATGGATTATAGTTTGTTTTAGAATTGATATATCAGATTTAGTATTTTAATTTGTTTGTAAAAAAAATTAACAAGCAAAATAAATAGGTAAAATGGTCACAAGTTTATTTTTTAAACTCAGTGGTCACAAGTTTAAATCTTCTCTCAATTCTTTCACAAAAATTTTTGTTAGAAGGAAAAGGAAAAATTATTGTGAAATTTACCAAATAAAAAAAAAAGAAAATCACTGTACAAAAGGTACTGTAAAATTTACCAAACAAAAGGCAGGAAAATAATTAATATATAATATAGATAGATTAGGGCCTCTAGTCTAGTTTCACAAAAATTTTTGTTAAAAGAAAAGGAAATAGTTACTGTAAAATTTACCAAATAACAAGGCGGGAAAATCAAGTGCGAAAGGTACCGCAAAATTTATCAAATAAAAGGCGAGAAAATCACGGTGCAAAAAATAACGAGACTAAAATGGATTAATTAATATATAAATAGATTAGGTCCTTCAGTCTAGTTCGTATCAATAAAGATATTACAACTATACTGAAGATTGGTTTAGTTAAATAGCATTACAGCATTATTCCTTTGAACCTTGTTAGATGGGGAAAAAAAGAAAAAGAATATGAGTGGGGCAATTATGACAACTACGGAGTTTCTATTGCTTGCGCTAGGAATCACAGTCTACAATTAGCCTGCTACCAGTGTCACGTAGAAAATCGTGGAGATAAAATAGCCCAATTTCTAAAAGCATCAATGATTGAATAAAATTTATTTTCTAACATTGTAAACATGTTACAATGAGTTGAAATCCTCCACAGATTGCAGACTTGCAGTCTAGTGAATGTCGATCTTGCACTCTTTGCACGGCTTTATTTAGTTGATGCAATTTGTGGGCACGTTATCAATTTTTCTTTACTCTACGGAAGAATAATTAGTGAGAAGAGAATTTTTTAACTCAGGAATTGCGATTGAAATTAGGAGTGACAGTTTTACAAATTT